>JAAZTK010000259.1:0-24510 GCA_036507255.1 Megalothorax incertus | reverse complement strand
ATGCTTCCAAGGCCTATTCTCGGCAATTAAACGTAGGGCAGGGAGTAGGGGGCAGATATCAGGATCTAAAAGCAGTAATATTTATTGCGATCACCAATTATATTGTTTTCCCTGATAAGACTGATTATCTATCTAATCATATCATTTTAGATGCTAAAACTTATACCCATGACCTGAAGGATTTTTCCTTCACTTTTATAGAACTTCCAAAGTTTAATCGTACATCCATTTCCCATGATGCTACGATCCTAGAGAAATGGTGCTACTTTTTTAAATATGCTTCATCCACTAAAGAAGTCGACGTTGATTATATCATAGGTTCCGATTGGGTGATCAAGCGCGCTTACGAAACCCTGAATCGTTTTAATTGGACCGATGAAGAACTACGTACTTATGAGAAAGAAATCAAGCGGATCATGGATAATCAAGCGGTAGAAGACTATATGAAAAATAGGGCCAGAGCAGAAGGAAAAGCAGAAGGCATCCAAATAGGTCAAGAGAAAGGCAAACAAGAAGTAGCCAAAGCTATGCTTCAGAAAGGCTATGCGCTGGAAGATGTTATTTCCCTCACTGGTCTATCCTACGCTCAACTTTCAGACCTTACGTAGTTACATGTAATTACCAGTTGGCCTATTTTAGAGTGATATATACAGGCCATTTTTATTTTTAGGATGCAATACTTCATGCTATACTATATCTCCTAACGTTTAGGTCTCATGATATGAGGCAGAGGTATACGCATCCTTATGTAACATGTAACACATTGTATCGTTACGTTTTTGTTTCATTTTATGGTTTCATTTGAATTAACATATATTGGCATTGGATTTATACTTGGCCTCATACTAGGTGGATGCATCACTAAGCTCTTGCATAGAGCATCTACTTCTTCCTATAGGAGTAGCGTGGCTGCCTTAACTAAAGAGCTAGAGGAGCTAAAACAGCAAAACAATATCTTACATGAAAAGCATTTGGATATCAGCAAAGAACTGGCTAGTTCTCTCACATATAAGACTTTTTTAGAAGTCAAATTAGCTGAGCAAGGCCAAACTGTTACTCAGCTTCAAACACAACTCACCCATCATTTTACAAAGCTAGCCAATGAACTTCTGGAAGAAAAGAGTAAGAAATTTACAGAGTATAGCCAACTGCAACTTACACATCTGCTGAGTCCACTCAGCGAAAAAATCACTGCTTTTGAAAAGCAGGTTACACAGTATAACCAAGATAGCCTAGAACGTAATGTTGCCTTACGGACAGAACTTAAACAATTGCATCATTGGAATGTTAAAATTACCGAAGAAGCTAGCAACTTGACCAAAGCGCTCAAGGGCGATAGCAAGCTTCAAGGTGGATGGGGAGAGTTTATCTTGGAAAATATTCTCGCTCAATCTGGCCTTGTAAAGGATAGGGAGTATGTCATCCAAGCGTCAAGCACTACTACAGAAGGCCAACGACTCCAACCCGATGTAACCATTCATCTACCCGGTGATCGAAATATTATCATTGATGCCAAAGTATCACTAACACATTATGAGAAGTTTTTTAATACAGACCAAGAAATAGAACGTACCCTGCATCTTAAGCAACATGTGCATTCCATACGTCGCCATATTAAAACATTAAGTGAAAAACAATATCAACTGCTTTACAATCTGCAAAACTTAGATTTTGTATTAATGTTCATTCCCATTGAGCCAGCTTTTGCTCTAGCCATTCAAGAAGCATCTACCCTATTTAATGAAGCCTATGAAAGGAATATTGTAATTGTCTCACCAGCTAATTTAATTGCTACACTTAGGACAATTTCTAATCTATGGCGTCAAGCCTATCAAAATCAACATGCCGTTGAAATTGCCACACAAGGCGGTGCACTATATGATAAATTCGTTGCCTTCATAGAAGATATTAAAAATATAGGCCGTCAGTTAGAATTGACACAAAAGAACTATCTAGAAGCAACTAAAAAGCTTTATGATGGAAAGGGCAATTTAGTGGCCAGGGCACAAAAAATGAAATCCTTGGGTGCACGTACCAGTAAGTTGCTAGATCAGCAACTTGTCGATAAAGCTATTCATAATGACGAAGAAACGCTGTGCTCCTAAAGTATTTTCTAGTCAGCAGGACTTTCGGTTTTTCCTAAGCAATAGGAGAGCATTCATTCATATACCAGCTATTTATCCTTGCTTATAAGCACATTGCATATAGCGCTGAACAAGCTGATCAAGGCCTTCTTGCAATGATATTTTGGGCCTCCAGTCGAGCGTTCTCTGAATTTTCGTACAATCTAAAGCATAACGCCTATCTTGGCCAGCTCTTTCTTCCACAAATGTGATCAAGGAAGCATATGACCTACCCTCTATAGGGCTAATCTGATCTAGTTTCTCACAAAGCATTAATACAATCTCTAAGCTGGTGTGTGCTTCATTCGCTCCAATATTATAGCATGTTCCAGGCTCTCCTTTATGTAGCACCAGATCTATCGCCTTACAGTTGTCCACAACATGTAACCAATCTCGGATGCTACTGCCATCGCCATGAAGCAAAATAGCTTTTCCACGGACAGCATTGCTTAATGCCATCGGAATAAGCTTCTCTGGATGTTGATACAATCCATAATTATTGGTTGAACGTGTTATTATGCCATTCAAACCATATGTATGCATATAAGAATGGACCAAACACTCAGCTGCTGCCTTACTTGCACTATAGGGATTCCTAGGAGCTAGATTAGATTCTTCGGTACATTTGCTGCTATGTTTGCATAACGAACCATATACTTCATCCGTAGAAGCATATAAAAATCGATGATCGATAAAAGGCGCACGCGGCACACCCGGACTATCAAACCAATGGTTATATGCTGTACGCAATAATACCGATGTGCCTTCGACATTAGTCTTAACAAAAAGAAGGGGGTCTATTATAGATCTATCTACGTGAGTTTCAGCGGCTAAATGAATCACATAACTAAAATCAAATGTATTAAATAATGCAGATAGCAAATCAAAATCCCCCACATCGCCTTCTATAAAATGATAGTTTAGAGCCGTATTGGCATGCCATGTTTCAATAAGTGACCGATTTGCTGCGTAGGTAAGTTTATCTAGGTTCACTATATAGTAATCAGGATATTGCTGGAGCAGCCAGTCTACATAATGATATCCTATAAAACCAGCACCACCTGTCACAAGTATTTTCCGCATTAAAAAATATGCTTTTTTTTATAAAGAATGAAAATGTATAAGCTCCCTGCATACATGAAGTAGCGTTCATACAATAACGTCAACTTAAGCGGTCACATTAGTCAATGCTTCTAAAGAAAAGTACACTGTAAAAAATTGCTAAATAATGCGCTTGATCTTTGACAATCCACCAACTTATCCACTGCTATTGCATCCAAAGCAGAATATGCCAATGGTTTTTATGCGGAGTAGGAGGGATTCGAACCCCCGGTACCACTATACATGGTACGCCCGCTTTCGAAACGGGTACTTTTAACCGCTCAGACACTACTCCCATATGATCAGCGACAATGATTATTTCTACTAAATAAACTCAGGAAGAGCTGTTTTGTTAACTGTTTTGTATACAGCAACCAGCAAGCACTTACTTGAGTACTTTAGATGCAAATTGCACTACTCCACGGAGTGCAACAGGATGTGAAAGGAGATCTTTTTTAGCCGGTACTCGGCAAATAGATAAAACAGCTGTACTATGAAATGCATCCTTCACGAGCATTCTAGTAAATGTTTTATGCCTTTTTGGAACAATAGTAAAGGCATGCTGGCTAAATAAAGGGATATACATATCATGGCGACCTGCTTTATAGGATGCCTCACCAGACACAAAAAAAGTATACATTCTATTTAATGCTTTAAAGCTGTTTTTCTGTTTACTATCCGGTATTAATGCAGCAAAATCACCTTGCCCACCCGCAATAGCTAAAATAGGAATCTGTTCATTTCGCAAAGTAGCTTTTACTTCTTGCAAAAATGCACTTCCAGGTATTACATCTTTTGCTCCAGGGCATAGGCAAACCTGTTGATTATGTTGCACTTCTACAGCAAGCTGTGACTCAAGTTTCTGTGGCTCCAACCCTAGGCTGGAGGAAAGTTTAGCAAACTCCTGTTTTACATCATCTGTTAGACATTGAGTAACCATCTTTATATCTACCCGTGAACCAGGTACCCCTTCCCAAGGTGTTGCCAACGTAACTAATCCACGTATATCCAATTCAGATCGGTATTTTTTTAGAAATGCATAGGCACGTAGCCCACCTTGACTATGACCAATCAATAAAATTCGCTGACTTTTTAAATCGTTAAATTTGCTTTTCAGTTCCTGAAAGCAAGCATTTGCTTGTGCATCTATAGGCAAGAGTACACTTTGCATACCTTCTGCTCCATTTAATGCAACGACTGTAGCAGCTGGGAAAGTTTGTTTTAAACATTGCTCCATGGCTCGCAAAGAAGTCGCTTTATTCGCCAAGCCATGGAACAGTAAAATGAGTTGTGTTTGACCTGGCTCCAATTTCACCCGATCCTCTGCAGAACTTTTTGCTTGAACCAGATTAGGTATTAGAAATAACAGAAAAATTAGAGGCCGCATAAACCGCATACAAGGTAAATAGAACATTTGTGTATATGATATTTTAACGAAAGTATACTAAAATAGTAAAGTACCAGCCACAAAGATAGAGACTCTACACCACATTTTCAAATTAAAAAAAAGTATACGCTTACGTTAACATAGAGTTACTAAGCTGCTAGAAAATAATAGGCATAATCAAAAAGAGGAGCTCTTCATGGGCATTTTGGCTTTTAGGAAACATTAACACGGCCTTATGCGGTTCTAGGAAGAAAAAATCGACTTCTTCTGAAGAAATGGTTGCCAACATCTCTAGCAAGAGCCGTGCATTAAAGCCTATTTCCATGGGTGCCCCCTCATACAAGCAAAGTAAATGTTCTTTTGCCTCATTAGAAAAGTCTAAATCTTCAGCAGACAAAAATAGCTCATTCTCCATCAAAGCAAGTTTCACTTGATGTGTAGCACGGCTGGCATAAATAGCTGTACGTCTGAGCGCATTGACTAACATAGGCCTATTTATGGTCAGCTTACTGCTATGTTCTTGGGGTATAACATTTTCATAATCTGGATATCGTTCATCTATGAGCCTTGCAATAATACGAATATGATCGAGCTTAAATTCAACTTTATGCTGATCAAACCTAAACTGAACCATTTTGTCTTTTCCACCTAATAGACCATTTAAAAGCATTAAAGTTTTTTTAGGAATGATAATTGGACTCTGAGCAGCTGCAGAGAGATCTTGTCGTATATAGCGCACCAAGCGATGGCCATCAGTTGCCACAAATGTAGCCATGGCGTTCCCTAATGAAACATATAGGCCAGACATAGCTGGCTTCAACTCATTATTGCTCGTGGCAAATAATGTTTTTTGCAAAATGCTTTTCAATACCTCTACCTCCATGCTTACCCCTATCCCATCACTTAGGTTAGGTAGTTCAGGGAAATCACTTGCATTTTCTCCTGATAGCTTATATGCTCCATTGTCAGATTGAATAGAGACGGTATATGCATCTGGGTTAATGGTCAGCTTAATAGGTTGTTCCGGCAGATTCTTTACCGTATCCAATAACATACGCGCCGGTATCGCTAGATTTGTTTTTATAGTGGACGTAATCTCTAGAGATGCACTAACAGAGGTCTGTAAATCAGAGGCTGTAACCACTAAACTATTGTGGTCTATCTGAAAAAGAAAATTTTCTAAAATCGGGACAATAGGGTTACGAGCAATAACCCCACTAATAGCAGTGAGCTGTTGCGATAACAAAGCTGATGATACCGTAAATTCCATAATGTATTTTTTACTTAAACAACCCCTTGTATTTAAGCTGTTAAGCCTACTATCCGGCTAAGATTAAATAAAGTGAATATAAGAAAAACATATCAAATCATTACTGATTTATGCCAGGCAAAAAATAAAAATACCATAACAGATCTGTTCAAATGGGAATAGGGAAAACAAAGCCATTAAAATAATGTTGGAGAACCCAACATAGGTAGCAGAGGAGTAATCGTCAAAAAAAGAGGCTGGCATAATAGGTCCTTGCATTCCCTATAGGAAAATCAGATCTCTATCATGCCAAACTCCCTTAATCTGATCTAATCACTAAGATCGTCACAGACATAAAAGGAAACGCCATACCTTTACGATCAACGAGATCGTCTATCACCAAACTTAAGCGTTCGTAGAAGTAAAGGAGTATTTCATGCCTCCGCTTGCATTTATCTTCTGATCGGTAATCACATTATTTTGATGCTCTCCCGTATAATTTACTTCTGTGAAGAGTATCCAAGATTTGTTCAAATTATATGACACTGTTGGTTTAATAGCGAATGCTGTATCCAGCGCTTTCACAGGTTTATACTTAGCTAAATTATTAAAACCAGCAACAGATAAGCCTAAGCTCCACTTAGCTGTAGGCTTGTAGTTCCAAGCGATTCCACCTGAAAGTGTCTTGATGTTATGCAACACATTAGCATCACTCGAATCTTTTTTCATATAAACAGCAACTGCCTCTTTACGCTTCTTATTCTTCTGCATACCTGAAAGATGACTTACATAATCAGATAAACCATCTGCATAAGTCCACTGCAGTGCAACAGTATGTTTATTATCAGGTAAAATGTTATAGGTAAACCCTACCTGCACACCATAGGTCAAGTGTATTGTAGGATCTTCTGCCGTACCACCTGCTTCTTCTGTATCAGCTGCTTTGCTACCTGCATCTTTTACATCCTTCTTTGTGAGCCCACGGAACAAGCCACTTATGCCAAAATCTATATGCGTATTATTGATGCCGAATCCCAAACCAAAGGCTGGATAGGCTGTCTGAACGTCCATAGCTGTTTTCTCTATAGCTGTTTTCTCTTCCTTCCCCTCTTTTTTCTCCTTCAAAACATAGCGCTCCCCATTCTCATCTAAACCACCTACCTGCGCTTCCAACGCTTTTTCAAAGCCAGCATAGCACCTATAAGTATCCGTAGCATACTTATATCTTATTTGAAGTGGAGATGAAATACCAGCTGCCACAGGCAAACTAGAATCGCCCTTTGTATAAGCCAAACAACTCATATCATAACCTGCCATCAAATAAGGCATACTTACCACAGCCCTTTTGGTGCAAAGCTCCTTTTCTGTAAGCCGTAAGGCTAAATCGATTTTAACCTTATCTTTAGCAAAAGGTTGCGTTGCATTAATTTTCACATCTGCCCATCCGAAACCCTTCATTCCTTGCAGCAAGGCTGTTTCCTCAGTATAATCCATACTTCCTCCTACGAGGACATTTCCTTCCAGCGTAAGCGTTACAGCTTCCTTATCTGCTTCCAACTTCGAAGCAGCAGCTTCGGATGCTTCTTTACCATCTAGATCCATTACAACCCTATCTTGATAAATATCTTCTTCAAGATCTGTATGCAAGTTATCATTCGCAGGAGCCTGGTAAGGCCAGATTGCCGAGGCGGCTAACAGGCCAAATAATGTAGTTTTAAATTTCATAATACATAAGGTTAAAATTATAGATAATGTGCTTAAGCTAATTTTTAGAATAAACCCAACACCTCTAAGGAGGCATCCCCGCAAACACGCTAGTTAAGGAGATGCTTCCGCACCATGCCCACGCCAAGATGTAACGCAATCAAAATTGGCTAACCAGCAGAGACACAGTATACAATTATATATACTTTATACCATAAAAGCAATAAATATAGCAATAATAATTAATAATTATACTATATGTTGGACAGCATATATGGACCCGCTCCAACTAGATTTAAATTGAATTTAGGTTAAGTCTAAAAGCTCGTTATGTTCTGCAGGTGCAAATGTACCTTGAATAGGACTGTTTTTTTTACATGGAGCAACTCCAGCGAAAGCATTCCGCGATTTTTTCATGCCTGTTATCGATAGGCCCATCTGTAAACAAACAGCTGGCTGCGTATAACGAATCTCCGCCTTGGCTGCATCTAAACATTCTTTAAACCACTGGAAATCTAATGCTAAACGGGCTGTCCACGAGAGATAGGATGTGAGCGGGCGCAGATAACCGACGCCTATATTACACACAACAGCATCATTTAAATAGCGTAAAGAAACAATAGCGGAACTGAACATACTGCCTAGATGATGTACATAACCTAGACGCATATCAGCAAAAAATCGTTGTCCGCTCCTATAAGGGAAGTAGCGGCCACACTGTACAAACCACCTACCTTGAACATGCCATGGATTTGGAATAGGAAAACGTCTATATGATCCATTATCATTCTTATGTTTTATGGATGATAGATACGCGAAAACCATTTCTCGGCCCAAACCAAGAAACCATCTAGTACATCGACTATATTGTATGAAAAAGGTCACAGGGTATGCAGAGCCGCTGGCTCTAAACTCGATGGATCTAGCAGGCGCATGTAGGGCAGCATCAACCTGATTGACATCCATATCTTCTACCCTACTCAACGCAGCATAAAACCAATGGGGCCTATACACTTGATGGTCAGGTGTAACCAAAAAAAACGCATCCCCTTTCCCTTCTAAAAAGCGCATCGCTGCTATATCGTTCTGATACCAGGTCTTTCCAAATCCCATGCTACAGTTGAACGAAAGACGCGAAGAAAACTGCTGAAAAAAATGAGGGATCTTATCATTATAACCATGGCAGTCAACCAATTCCTCCAATAATCCATCAACCAACATAGGATGCACAGCGTTGGTTGACTGAACGCACGGCTCATCTTGTCTATGCAACATAGATTCCGTCGCATTAAGTGGCTGTACAAAAAAACAGCACACAAACAACCAAGCTACCAAAAAGGCAGGCAGGGCATTTATATTACTGTGGTATAAATGGGATCTACAAGTAGCATGCGTCATAGCTATTCTTCTTTTATACATGGAAAAAAGATGTCTCCCCTTGGTAATATTTACCGTATTTATTAATAAAATTTGCTGCCCTCTACAAGAAACAGATAACCGATAGATTAAAATGTCGGGCAAGGCAATCTAATGGTTATCATCGAATTATGCAACATTCTTTTTCAACCTCACCTACGTAATTAGGCCGCAAGTCAGTTACAAAACGGGCCATATACAAAGATGGGATAAACGCTAATCATGCACCACTGGCTGTTGTGTACGCATACGATGGTGCGCATACAATGCGCAACTTAGTCCCACAAAGATGGAAAGGTCCGCTATGTTAAAAACAGGGAGACAATAAACATATACCCCTCCCCAAATAGGCAACCAGCTTGGCATCACACCAGACCAAAGATCTATATGAATCATATCAACCACTTGGCCATGAAACCATTTCATAGGAGCAGTAATCGGTGCATTATCTAAATAAACACCATAAAAAAGGCTATCTATGCTATTCCCAATTGCACCACCTAAGACAAAGATCCATCCCCAAGTAGAAAGCGCTAGGCTGCGCTGCTTTAACAATAGCGAGAGATGCCAAAAGATCGCACAAGAGGCAATCATACGGAAAAGTGTCAATAATAATTTCCCATACTTAAATGCAAAATCAACGCTAAAGGCCATGCCAGGATTTAATACATAGGTTAGCTTTAAAAAAGGGTTCAACAGTGCAATCTGTCCACTTTCTCCCATTTCCATATGGGAATAGACCCATAACTTAGATAGTTGATCAACCAAAATTACTAAGCCTACAATAGAAAAACCTTTAAAAAATTGTTTCATTAGATTAGTTTAATAGTTACACACTTAATCATCTCTAGATATATATATCCTTGTAAGGTCCACGAATCGTTATGCCAATCGATCTCATCTTTAATCCTCGATGAAATTCTTTTAATTCTTATAGGAATTATGTAAGAGATCTATAAAAAACTAACCGCTCCTTAATTTTATTTATGTACTGCTCGCATTAAACTGAGCCGCTGCTTTATGCCAATAGCTACTGCGCGACTGCAATGGAATGGTAAAAAGCAGATAAAAGCTATATCCAAAAGCATAGTTATCTACGAAAAAACCAAACCCTGGAATCTCAAATGGAAACGTGTCACGTTTATGTAATAGGCGTTGCTTAAACTTGTAACGAAAGGTACTCCCAATGGCAAGCTGTTTTACCAATTGTACACTACCACCTACGACTAGCTCCCACCATTCTGCTTCATTAGATCCTAAAAAAACATATCGGCCAGGTGTACATTTGCTGCTATATTGGCTACAGTGCTTATCTCCTGGATGTTTGCATTGCACTGTAAGACTATTGTCATTGTAATTAAAACGACTCCTTGCATAACGTCCTCCTATAAAAAACTGATTGGGCTGCAAAGAAGGGCTTAAACAGTTATAGCCTATACCTATTTTTACATAATGGCCCGAAACATCAGAAAAGTTAGCCGGTTGATGGCTGCCCTCCCGATATATATTGCCTCCTCCACCTTCAATGCTTAATAGCCATTTGCTGCTTTGTAAAGAACCTACACCCTCATAATGTGTACCTGTCTTTTCATACCAGCCCCAACAGAGCTTAGCAAGATCTACACCTAAAGAGAAAGCCATGGGCTCCATTGCCTGCAAAGCAGCCTGCTGCTTGGCGCCTACCCATGCTGGGTAGGCGCAGCAGCAGGCCAAAGCAAGGCAACAATTAGTAAAACAACGTAACATGAACCTTTTGACCTTCATCCTTTGCCAGAGGCACTGCTTGGTTAATTTTAAATTGCTCGAAAAGCTTCTTTTTCCCAGCCTTACCCTTAAAACTGACATTTCTAATAGTATATTGGTATTGCCCACCTCCAGCATTTGGAGAAATCAAAGATCCAACCACATCATAAGAGATCGTCACCTGTTGATAATAGATCATATCTTCTAGTTCAAAACTAATCTCCCTCTTATCATGAACGAGCGAACGCTCAACTTCCTTCCGTTTTTTTTCAAAAAACGCATGACGCAAGTAGGCACTCTTGAAATGCGCCGGTAGAGTTGGGTCAACGGGATCATTTATTGGCTCGAACGTTAGCTTAATGTCAGATGTATACCTACTCTCCCAATTGTGAAGATCATGACAACCTAATAAGCCCATACCCCACACCACCATAGAAATAGTATGCATAGATGCGCTAAAAAGCGCCTTGCAGCATGCAACAACCCGCCTAGAGGCCAAAACCATATAATTCATTGCTTCCAAACTTCCAAGACTTTCTCCAGTCTGATGCACCTTTCAAGATGCAACGCCACTAATTTAGATTCATTTCTGCACTAATCCAACCATCTTCGACTTAAAGTCAACAAACCAGCCTTTCTATTAATATAGAGACCTATCCAGTACCAGATGGTATCATGCGTCTATTTTCAACTTAACTACTCTTTTTCAGGTAAGATGACAGTTCTTTTTGCAAGAAAGATGCTGTATGGCTACCCATTTCCTGAGCAACAATTTCGGGGCGACCTTCAGCTATAATAGCTCCTCCTGCCAACCCACCTTCCGGACCCATATCAATAATATGGTCGGCGACCTTTATAATATCCATGTTATGCTCTATAATAAGTACGGTATTACCTTGGGCTACGAACTTGTTTAGAACAACTAAGAGATCAAAAATATCTTGAAAATGAAGCCCAATACTAGGTTCATCCAAAATATAAAGGGTATCTCCTGTAGTTGGCTTCGCCAACTCTGTAGCCAGCTTAATACGCTGCATTTCTCCACCTGATAATGTAGTGGTATGCTGACCTAAGGTAATATATCCAAGGCCAACTTCTTCGAGTGTATAAAGCTTTGTAAGAATAGATGGATGACTTTCAAAAAAAAGAATAGCCTGAGAAACACTCATATCCAATACATCGGAAATAGATTTTCCTTTATACTGTATTTCCAAGGTTTCTCGATTATATCGCTTTCCATGGCATGCATCACACGCTGCATATACTTCTGGCAACAGCCCCATCTCTATACGCTGCATACCCGCACCTTCGCATACATTACAACGGCCTGCTTGCAGGTTAAAAGAAAATCTATTGGGTTTATAGCCCCTTATTTTAGATTCTGGTAAGATCGCAAAGAAATTACGTATATCGGTAAAAACACCTGTATACGTACTTGGATTGGATCGCGATGTTCTGCCTATAGGTGCTTGATCTACCTCGATCACTTTATTAATATATTCTAAACCATCTGCTTCCGCATAAGATAAGGGTCCAACAGCACTGTTATAGAGATGTTTTTTCAAAACAGGCAATAATGTTTTTCGAATCAAGGAGGATTTGCCGCTACCCGACACACCTGTTATACAAGTCATCACACCGAGTGGCAAGGTTAAAGTTATATTTTTTAAGTTATTGCCACAACATCCACGAATGGTCAATTTTTTACCATTGCCTTTTCTCCGAGCCTGTGGCAGGATAAATTGTTTTTTATCATTTAGAAAGTCAGCTGTAACACTAGCCTGCCTTAAGAAATGATCTAAGGAACCCGCTGCGACGACCTCACCCCCGTATAAGCCCGCACGTGGCCCAATTTCTATTAAATAATCTGCCGACAACATCATTTCTTTATCGTGTTCCACAACTAAAACCGTATTGCCAAGATCCCTTAACGCCTTCAACGCAGAGATTAGACGTGTATTATCATGTGGGTGTAATCCAATACTCGGCTCATCCAGAATATATAGAACACCCAACAGCTGTGTGCCGATTTGAGTAGCTAATCTAATGCGTTGCGCTTCTCCACCAGATAACGTAGCCAAGCTTCTATTAAGTTGTAAGTAATACAATCCAACATCGAGTAAAAATTGCAATCTTTTATCGATTTCTTTTATGATTTCCTTGGAAATCAACTTATTTCTTTCCGTCAATACATTAGGCAACAGGGCAAACCATTGCTGAAGTTCCTTGAGGTTCATAGTCACTAAATCCGTGATACGCTTACCTGCTATTGTAAATGACCGGGCAACTTTATTCAACCTAGTTCCTGAGCAATCTGGGCATATATCCATGTAGAACCATGACTTTCCCATCCCTTCATTGGCCGCCTGCACTGATTTCTGCTTACTTAGCATCTCCATAACTCCCTCAAAAGGCTGAAAAAAATCGGCCACTTTAGCTTCACTATGCGTTGCCATATTCCCAAAGAGCAACAAGTTAACAACCACTGGTGTCAAATGTTCAACAGGCTCTGTAACATCATGCTTAAAAAAATGCAACAATGCATCTATTTTCTTAAAAAGGGGGCTCTCCTTATAAGGGCCTAGAGGTAGAATAGCACCTTTTTGAATGCTCAACGATCTATCTGGTATAATAATATTTAGATCAAATTGAGCAACCTCCCCTAACCCATTGCAAGTGGGGCATGCACCATAGGGCGTATTAAACGAAAAGAGATGGGGAGCTGGTTCATCATAAGCAAGGCCACTTTCCTCATCCATTAGGGTCGTAGAGAAATAATGATCCTTTTGCATGCTATCTACAGCCAATAGCGTACCCTCACCATATTGGAGGGCAAGTTGAACCGCTTCTCTGATCCGTTTACTTGCAGCATGTTCTATCAACATATGATCTATTACCAAGGCAATATCATGCTTCTTATGTCGTGTTAATTTTAAATCATGTGCCAATTCAGTAAGCTGACCATTTAAGCGAATTTTTGTAAAACCCAACCTAATCAAACGCTTTAGAATCATTTCATGTTGTCCTTTTCTGCCTCGAACCAAAGGAGCCATAACCGTAACTTCCTCCCCTGCTAAAGTAGATAGTAAATAGATGAAAATTTGATTTTCTGTCCGCGTCACCATTTTATTGCCGGTCGTATAGGCATAGGCATCGGCTACACGTGCAAAGAGCAAACGCATATAATCATAAATCTCAGTAGCAGTGCCTACGGTAGAACGAACGCTCCGGTTGCTCGTTTTTTGCTCTATAGCAATCACAGGACTCAGGCCATTTATCTTATCTACATCTGGTCTTCTTAAGCTACCCAAAAAATTGCGCGCATAGGCACTAAAGCTTTCCCTGTAGCGCCGCTGCCCCTCTGCATAAATCGTATCAAATGCTAAAGAGGATTTTCCACTTCCACTTACACCCGTAATGATGACCAATTGGTTGCGTGGAAAACGCACATCTATATTTTTTAAATTATGTGTATGGGCGCCTAGTACTTCAACATAATCAGAACCATATATATCCTTAGACATAGGTAAAGGACAGGCCTGTTTAGAGCCATTACACATCCTATCTTCCATAACGAAATAGAACAAAAAAGTGCGTAAGCCATGTAGTATAATCTCCTTCCATTGACTCTATTGGTTAACTGTTATTATTGTTGGTTATGTGTAGAAGCTCCCTAGACCTTTCTAGGAAAGGTCTAGGCAATACAATCATCGAAATATAGCTATATGTTATATATTATTATATTTTTTTTTAAAATGGCATGCGTCCCCCCTTAATAGACCCTATAGATTTTTCCAAAATATAAAAGCAACTAAATCATTGGATTTTATTAATTTTATAGGTATAATCCTTCGTGCGTTTTTTACGCTATGCTTGTCTGACAGTTTATCTATTAGTTATAGTTTTTCGATGCTTTCTTTTCCTTGTAAGCGCCTGATTGCGCATCTTTTGTTGTTGGGTCAACTGATCAGTAGTTGTAGCCGCCCGCATTACTTATCTATCCATGGCCGTGATGTAGCTTCTGCCCCTGCTACCCTACCCCCTCCTCTCTCGACAGCTGGTTCCTCAGCGTCAACCAGCACGCCAGCCGCCCATTACACCTTTTACAAAGCTCCCGGTTATACCATTGACTTTCATCGCACTGGCAGCGATTGGAACGCCCTAGTACAGGACCATACTTTTCCAGGGTTTAGCCGTTCTTATGCTGCGGAGGTTCGTTTTGCGCCGAGCTATGATTTGGAAATGCTCTTGCCTTATCCGACTTCGCTGCAATCCCGCTCTATACACTTCTTTCCCAACCCTAATGGTAGACCCATCGTCTATATAGGCAGCTGTGGGTTACCCGGCGGAGGGTGCTGTAACACAACTACCTGGCGTTGTGTGTGTGGGTTTTCATGTCCCAGTAATTGTTGCACTGCACATTGTAGTCATAAGTCAGAACATACACGCTGTAATATAATAGCCCAATCGCAACAAGCGCTTCGACATGCCCGTTCGAATCGGAACGCCCTGGCTAGCCAGCAAGCCGCCTTGGAGCAACTAGAAACAGAACGGCTAAAGCAGAAAGCACTTTATGCTGCCATGGAGCTACAGCAGGAGGCAGCACGCGAGGCACGCAGACGCAATCAGGAAGCGGTATATGCGCAACAAGCCGCACAACGTGCCGCCCGAGAAAGCCTCCGTAAAGCCAACAAGCAAGCAGCACTAGATAGGAAAATCGATCGTATGGCCACCCTTCTGCTGGATGAAAAAGAGATCGAACTCAGCGATAACGAAACAGAGTGCATCGAGCAAGTCACCAGTACGCTTGCCGAGACCTACCAGCTCGCAGAACCAAGTAATACCTCCATAGTTGAAAATGAAGCTGAATCGAGTAACGCAGCCGCTACTCCCCCACTTTTGGAAGCGCTATCGCTGCCTAAGGTAGCCGCCCCTCCTTTTATGAACCAGTATAAAGCATGCTTGCGTTTCTCTCCGAAAGATAGCTTGTTGGCAGATGGTGCTGTAGCAGATCTATCTGCTGCTTCTATCTCCTCTTCAGAAGGATCCGTTTTTTCCGATTTGGCTGAGGAAGCTACGTTCCCCTTATTATCAGGCTGGAGTGAAAGCCCAGCCACTTTCTTTCGACCTTCTACCTCCCTTTCCTCTTACGATCGGCCACCTTCTTTGCGTAGGCGTTCCTGCAGTGTAGGCAGCTCATCTGATCTTTTTTCGTTTAAAGTCAGTCTTTTAGAAACCCCTTCGCTTTCAGCTACAGAGCGTTTTTTAACCCGCTATAGTCTTTCGCTTGCTCCGTCAGAAGCCCTTCGTTTTTATAAACAAGCGGGTAAGTTGATTTCAGCCAAGCTTCCCCAGGCAGATAGAGCTACACAATCCGCGATATTGGACTACTTTAACCAAGGAGGCTGTATATATGAACCTATTCTGGATCGCTATCCCCCTTCAGCGTGGTTACAGCATAGTCTATTGCAGGAAATCATCCGTGGGCCTATGTCAGATGAGATAAGCGTAGCTCAATTTCAAACACATTGGAATAGGCTTACCCCTTCGCATAGCCAATCTCAGCAAGTGGCCTTTCTCCAAGCGCTCTGCAAGGCGAAGCAAACAGAGCAGCTTTCCTTACCTCGGATCAATGATATCTTGGCATTTATGTTGGCTACTGGGACCAAAGGGAATGATATTTCTTACCAAGCGCCATTGCTCGATCAGTTTCGGGACCTGCGTCATTATTGGCTAATGGCCCAATTGGGCGATTTATCGCTTTCTGAATCTGAGTCTAAGCAATTGGCACAAGCTTTGGCCAATACGCACCTAAATATCGGTTTTATCCGAGAATGGCTGCAGGAGCTTAAATCAGACGAAGCAGCGCTGGACCTCCCTCCCCTTTTGTCTTTATTAAACTTTGTTCAAGACAAATCGATATCTGAAGCGGTCTTATCTACGATCTTAGAAACACCCACGTCCGCACAAGCAAGTAAGGCGCAGCAGTGGCTAACTTCCTTGACGGGCCAATGGGTAACGATGCAAGTCGCTGCCCTAGATAGCTCCGCTGCAGATGCGCTAGCCCCTTTGTTCTATCAAAAGCTCCAACAAACCCCTTCTGTTGCCCCTGCTATAACGCAGTTTATAACCGATCATCCAAAGTTAGCTGTTAAAAACAGTGCTGAATTTAAGGAGGTTTTATCGATACTCCATACCTACCAAGTAAGCGAAAAAATCGCTGCTTCCGTTTTTAAATCCCTACCTAACACCCCACCTGCCTCGTGGCTTCATAGCGCAGATCAACAGATTACTTCCCATCTCTTCCAGGATAGCCACCTCTATAGTGCGGAAGAATTAATGACACAAATTACGCAACAAAGTCCCAATTCCTTATCTGATCCTTTAGCGGCTTCAGCTGCTCGATCGCTCCACCAGTTGGAAAAAGATATGCTGGAAAGGGTCTCACAACAGCAGCTGGCAGAAACGCTTAAACCTGCTATTTTCACTGCCTTAGAAGGCTTAAAAAAATCATGTCGATCGTCCTTAGACGCCTTAGAACGCAAAGAGATGCTTCTGATGCGTCGGTTAGCTGCTTTGGGGTAGAAAAATCGACGCTGTATCGCTCCTTTGAGGCTAAAAAAGAGTGTTGCAGTAGGCGCTTACAAGCAATTGTAAAGGAGGAAACCGAAGCAGAAAAAAGAGTAGCAGAACTTAAAAAAATCAAGGAAGAAGCGCTTGAAAAAGAAAAGGAAAAGGCAAAAAAACTAGAAGAAGAGCTGGGAGATAAGGCAGAGCCAGAACCAAAGCCAGCGGAGGCTAAGCCAGACGATGACAAAGAAAAACCAGAAGAAACGCGCTTACATGAGCGTTTGTCTGCCTTAGACAAAGAAAAATCAGACTTAAAAGAAGAGCTTTACCAATCGGAAGTGCGCTATGATAAAGAAAGGGCTGAATTAGAAGCGCAAGAAGAATCGATCCAAGAATCGATAGCCGAACTAGAAGCGCCCAAACGCGCTTACGAAGAGAAGCTAGAGCGATTGTCATCGGAGGATGCGACCAATTTTAAAGATTATGACTGCTATAAAGAGGTGTTGCAGGGCATCCAAAAAAGCATAGAAGCGCATTATAATTCGGTCTCTATGCTGCTGAAAAATAGTGTACTTCCTTGTCGAGATAAAAAGATTTGCGCATGGGATGGTGAAGCGATCGGTCAATGGGCCACAGCTCTATCAGATAAGCTGCAAACCCGTGCAGACTTTTCAACGCATATACCTGAAGTGGTGGCTGTGCTCCAACAGGGATTATCGCTTAGCCAAGGTTGTGCTGCCGATTCGGGTCAAGTTTTTAAATTATTGACCCTACTGTTTCCCTATTTTAAGGGGGGGGCTTGGTCACAGGGAGCTATCCAAGATCCCCGTGTGGTTGCGATGCTGGCCGCTATATCTGTCCTACATGTAGGACAGATATGTCTGGTAACGGATTCTAAGCAGCTGCCTATATCTACCGCTTCATTTAAGCATTATATGCCGCTCTTTGCATTGCTTAAGCTACGGGCTACCGCCCGTAGCGACTGGCATGCTGCGCAAGAGGCTGCCTATAAAAGTCATATCATATATGGAAAATATACAGATTTTCAAGACACTTCTTCCAACTTACTGGCCTATGAGCAATTGAAGCAGCAGCACAATGCTTTACATGTGTGTTATAGTGCTCCTTCTGCTATTCTAGCATCGGCTTCCGATTTTAATGCTTTTAATGTAGCGCAGCCTATTTCCGCTTGGGGCGATCAGGAGGTGGGGGCTTGGGCTACTTATATACAAAGCCAAGGCGCCCCCTATGCGGTGTCGGACGCTATAGAATATATGGCCGTAGCCAATCGGGCGGTAGAGGTCGTCTATGGGCGTGCACCTACTTTAAGTCAGCTTTGGGCACTCTTTACGACGCTTAATCCAGATTTAGATAAAGGGCAGTTGACCCGAAAAGATCAAAAATCGGAGCTGGTTATGGTGATGTCAACGGCTATACAGGCACTGCAAAGCAAGCAACGTGTAGCTGCTACTAGCCTGCTCTCTACTGAAAAGCTTAAGGCGCATGCATCTTTCTTTAACCTGCTGAACCTGCAAACGAGCCTAGCGGCGGCGCCTATGGACGAAAATTCAGCGCTGCCCGCCACTGCTAGCCCTAAGGATGCGTTGACACAGACAGCTTTGGATGTCATTGCTTGCGAAAATTCAGCACTGCCCGCCACCGCTAGCCCTAAGGATGCGTTGACACAGCCAGCTTTGGATGCCACAACGGAAGCTTCCTCTGTGCTACCTTCTCCCCTTGCGCCTATTACCCCCACGATGGCAGCGGGCAGCTATTTGGCCAACGCCGAACTCTTTACCCATGCCGAACTAGATGGATCTGATTTATCGGATGAAGCCATGCGCTCCAGCAAGCAGCACGCTACAGCTTCTGAAGCACCTGCCGCATCGAGCAGCTATACCACCTTAAAGCAAGCATATGAGGCTGTGCATGCCGCTTACGCAGCGCCTTCTGCCCTTTTACAAGGCGCCGCAGAAGTTCAGCATAGTAGTTTTGCAAAAGCAACGATAGCTACCTGGAATAACCAGCAACTATCTGCTTGGGCAAGTTATGTAGCCGCTGTCTATAAGCCCAATTTGCCCATTAAGGCAGAGCTTATAGCGGGCGTTAAGCGGGCCGTAGAGCTGACGCATGGCTTTTCTCCTCGAGATAGTCAGCTTTTTACCTTGCTTACGCTGCTGCCAGAAACAGGCAAAGGGCGATTGGCCCAAGTCAATACTGGGGAGGGAAAATCATTGATTGTGGCGATGTTAGCTGCCATTCATGCCTTGCAAGGCAAGCAGGTAGATGTCGTTACTACCTCTACGGAGCTTTCTATTCCAGAGGTTAAGAAGCAGGAACCTTTCTTTGCTTTACTGAACCTCACGGTAGCAGAAAATAGCCAACAGAGCGATAAAACAGCTGCCTATAAAAGCCATATAGTCTATGGAATAGCTGGTGATTTTCAGTCGGATATTTTACGAAAGGAGTTTTTGGGAGATGATACAAGGGGCCATCGTAGGTATGATATTATCCTAGTCGATGAGGTCGATAGTATGTTATTTGACAATCGTTCCCATAGTGTACGTTTGGCAGCTGGAAATCCCGGTATGAACCATGCGATGCTGCCCTTGGGTGTCATTTGGCAATCCATCCAAGAGACTGCCAGCCATATGTTAGAATATGAGGGAAAAACCTACTTTATACCAGAACCTTTTTCGCGGGGTGGGTACAAATATCTGCTTAGATTCTGGCATGCATTGGAAAGATTGTGCCATAGAAGTAGCTGATAAGCGTCTATTTATTACGGAAAAGACGAGCCAGCGCATCGGGAAATTTCTTAGAGTGCTAGATAAAGAAGAAGCGGAAGCATATCAGGAATACCTTGCAAAGAAATATGCTTTAACCCTTTTAGAATCAGAGATTTCTACTATCTCTAACGAGAAGATTAGGGAGGAAAAAATCTTAATACACAAAAAACAAGAGGAAGCTATTCAGCAGCTTTCCTGGAGCCAACACCATCCCATTTTAGATATTCCAGCGCATTTGAAAGACTTTGCTCGGCTTCAGATTCCCTATTGGATCAACAATGCGCTGAATGCGCTTTATGCGTATAAACGTGATGCCCATTATTCTGTCGTCAATAACCAGATCATTCCAGTCCAATACAGTGAGACAGGGGTGCTGCAATCGGGTTTAGTATGGAGCGATGGGCTCACCCAATTTTTGCAGATGAAAGAAGGGCTGGCGGTAGATCCTGAAGGAATTGCCACAAATTTTATTTCTAATATTGGATTTTTTAAACGCTATGGCCACTCGATTTATGGTTTAACGGGGACATTAGGGGAGGAATCAACCCAAGATTTTCTACAGGAGATGTATGATACGGACTTTGTGGTGATTCCACCACATAAACGGTGCACCATCGAAGACAATGCCCATAGTCTCTATGCCTGTAAGGAGTTGGCCCCGGTAGTGGTGGATTATCCTGATTGGTATCCTACGATTATGCATCACGTGCGCTACCATGCCCAGCAGAAGCGGGCGGTGTTGGTGATATGTAAATATATCCAACAAGCGCACTACTTAGCGGAACAACTAAAAGTCCATTATGATCCAGCAAAAATATTTACCTATACAGGCGAGGGAAATGGCTTGGAAAAAGAGGAAATAGATAGTGGTGAAATCATCATTGCGACCAATATAGCGGGGCGTGGAACTGATTTAAAGACGACGGATCAGGTAGAATCACATGGGGGGCTCTATGTGGCTGTTACTTTTTTGCCAGACAGCTATCGGGTAGAGCTTCAAAATGTGGGGAGAACGGCACGTGCAGGCAAAAAAGGCATGGCGCAGTTGCTGGTATGTGCTTCCGAAGGAACCTCGCTCGAGGACTTAAAATTGGTACGAAGCAAGCAGGAGGCATCAGCCATCCAACATGCCAAAGATGAGGCTAAAAAGATGCTCTTACAAGATGCGCTCTTCCAGAATTTTTGTCAGCTAACCACCCATTATCTACCTTCTGCACGGGAGTGTGAGCTGGTAGAATTAGCAGCCAAGATTGGGCCTCAGTGGGAAGAACATCTGAAAAATAAGTTTTCAGAAGAGAAGGCAGCTGCCAAATTTCAACAATGGGCTGAGGAGAAGAAAGGCCTATTTCAGGAACAGGTGAATAAGTGTATGGTAGGCTCTAGTGATGCGTCAGACTATGGGGCTGCTTTTGATGCAAAATTAGCAAAGGAAAAGTCAGAATTTGAAACATGCTATAGGAAAAAATTATTATCCCATTTTCAGCAATCTTATCCAGATCTACGGCCTGAAGCATGGGATAGTATTGAGCAAGGCGTACCATTTTCGCCAAATATGTCTGCTTTAGCCAAAAAGTATAGTTGGGGCAGCTTTGAGCGTAAAGCTGTAGAAGAGCGGTGGGCGCTTTGGCTGAAAAGCAAGCATATAGAAGAACGAAAGTTAGAAGAGGCATTGCCGCTATTTGAAGCATTTGATCAGGAATTTTCCTCGAAGATCTCCGCTAATGCTGAGTCGGATGAATTGATAGCAAACCCCTATTTCTATGTATTAAAAGGGAATCGTTTTGTAGGTAATAAGGCTTTGGATAAAGCACTTGATTGTTATGATCGGGCGATTGACTTAGATCCTATCTTTAGTGTACAGGCGAATTATAATAAAGCGCGCACCTTGCTTTCGTTTAAGGAGAACAGAGGGGAGCGTCAAGATCGTGCCCATGCTTGTTTAGAGCGCGCTTGTACGCTTATTCAAGCTATTTACAGGCCCACACTTCTATTTTTCCATAGTTTGGTTTCTGTGGGCCATACAGCTCCGCATACGGCTACGCATATTCAGCGCCTTTTAAATATCATGAGCCAGCAGGAAAGTTATATCCAGGCTGCTTCTAAGGTCATTAAAGGGGCCAGAAAAGAAAATCGGCACGTTAAATTAAGCAGTCAGTTACTGCAGGATACTTTCCCTGATGTGGAGTCGCCCGATTATGATAAGGCGGTACGTGAGGTTGGCATCAATGGGTTTACGCATCTTTTTAAGGTTACAGAGGTGACGCCTATACCTTGGGCAAGTATTATCGGTCTCTCGTTGATCAGCTTAGCGCAGCTGACGGCAGGATTTTTACTCACCTGTACAGGTGGAGGTGCTCTACTTGGAAAAACATTGCTCCAAGGGGGGATATCAGATCTGATTGGTACGATAAAAGCGGTGGCTACGGGGAGCTTTTCTTGGGCGGCGTGGGCAACCCAAAAGGTGATCAGCTTGACCGTAAGCTTGGTTACAGCAGGGATATCGGGGATACGTGCAGGGTGTGCGGCGGTAAAGGATTGTGTGCAGGATGTATGTGTCTCGTCAACGAAAGTGGCTATCTCAGATGGGGCTATTGGTACGGCTACAAAGACTTTGGCTACGGAGTTGGCTAAAGGGGTGGCAGGGGAAGTTATTACGCAAGCGTCGCAATGGTGCACCAATAAACTCTTCTTAGAGAAGCTGGAAAGTAAAATCCGGAAGCAGTTGGAAAAGAGCCTGATGGAGGCTTTCTCAAAGAATCAGTGGATTGTAAAAGGGCTGGAAATAGATCAACAGAATGGAAACAAGCAGTGGCAAAAGCAATTCTTGCAAATAGGCTATCAACTATTGGCAAAAGAGCCGGTCAATCATTGCTTGTACATGTTAAAAGAAATTACCAAGGGTGTAGCAAAGAATAAGGCCGCTGCTTTTGATAGCAATTTATATAATGATTTAAATAAGTGGTTGATGGCCAAGGGGGTAATAGAGATATCCGCCAAACTAGATAGTTATACGAATGATTTTATAGAAAAATTTAATACGAAGGTTGATGGGTTTAAAACGGTTATAGAAGCGGGTAAGCAACAGGTCGAGGCGGAAGCTACTGCCGCTTCCCAGCCAAGTTGTTCAGGTAGCGGATGCGCCGCCTATTGATTTAGATGAGGAAGATATAGTTGTAGACAAAGTAGATGCTCATACGAGCTATACTTCTAAGAAGGAGCGTGGTGCGAAAGCTTTAGAAGTACAGTATGATAACATAGGGCCTTCTACCGTAGAAAACTTAGTAGCTAACTTTAAAACTCAATTAAGTCAAGATCTTATGCAGGCGGTGCAAGAAGGCACCCAGCCTGTAATAGGTTATGCCAGCGGGGAGTTAACGAACAAACTCTTTGCGAAAGTCGATGAAGCGAATTCCGTGGCGATTGCTGCGCTTCAAGAAGGAAGGCTACTCACGCGCGATAATGACGAGGCTGCTAGGAGAGATGAGGAGGCGAAGGCGGAAGAAGAGCAAGCGAAGGCAGAAGGAGAAGCATCTGATCAAGCGTCTAATCAAGACAAAAGTAAAAAGTCTAAGAAAAAGGATAAACCTTCCCAGAAACCACTGCTTATCCCGGAAGCACAGCGGTTTAAAAAGAATTTGGCCAAAGATGGTTTTAAGGATCAGACGAGTCTTTCAGTATTAGCGGCTGTACTGGGTTGCAGGATCGAAATCTACAATGAGAAAGGGGAACGTATTGCGGTGGTGGGGAAAGACTTAAAAGAGGGAACCATTAAGATTGTATATGAACGAGGTGAAGAGGGACATTATAGGGCGTTGCATATGCAAGATATCAAGAACGAGGCTTATAAGGTAGATCCTAGTAAAAAGAATTGTTTAGTAGATTCTGTGCTGCAGCAGGTTCCGACAGGAAAGTTTGTGCAGCTAGGCGAAACGGAAGGGATTATTGAAAAGGGGCAAGCAGATATTGATGCACGTTCGGAAGTTTTTAACAAACTTTGTGCGCAACGGAAGCTAGTGGCACAGATAGATCCAAAACAAATCTGGGAAGGGGGGTATGCTAACCACATATTGCATTGGGAGTACTATAAAGAGCTAGCCAATCGAGGAGATTCTCGTCTTGTGACAGCTGAGGCTAATCTGGTTGCTGCAAAAGCGGCCCTTCAAGCGGAGCGTGATAAACCAGGGGCGGTGATTCAGATAATATTACGCATTTGGAGAAAATAGTTGCTGTGTATCAGAAAGAAAAGATTACGGTACGTGATTCGATCTTACTAGAGCAAGAAGCAAAATCTCAAAGGTTTAATGCCGCTTTAGTGAAGATTACGCTTATAACGGGTGTAATTTTGTGTGCAGCAGAGATGACGGTTGTGAGTGCCTTAGAGGT
Source organism: Megalothorax incertus (assembly GCA_036507255.1). NCBI lineage: Eukaryota > Metazoa > Arthropoda > Collembola > Neelipleona > Neelidae > Megalothorax > Megalothorax incertus. Next base: position 45 of record JAAZTK010000259.1, on the reverse strand, counting down.
TATGGCCTCTAGTACAGCGGTTTCGGCAGCATTGGATGCAGATTT
>JAAZTK010000258.1:0-24529 GCA_036507255.1 Megalothorax incertus | reverse complement strand
GAAGACAAATGTTCGACTTCTCTCTAGTTATTCCACAATTGACAGGTTATAAACGAGAGAGCCCATTAAATGCAGAGCCAAACTGTGGAGGATCCGACGCCAAGGAGCAGAATTTTCGGCCTCTTTTGCAACCCTCCAAGCCCCCTTCTCCTCCTCTTCCTCTAAAAGACAAATATGCTCTACGAAGCAATTCAAATTCAATTTTAACTTGCCAGCTTCGAAATGCTAATGCTATTAATGCTAATACTCGTACTCTGCCTCTGCCTCACTCTTTGGAGTCTACAGATTAGATTGCGAGCACCACATTTAAGCCAATTTCTATTTATAATTCCTCCGGATTCTAATTTAGGTACCAGGAAACTTTACTATTCTGTACTTGAGTGCCTTCTCGAATAGCAAACTTGTACTCCTCACCTTTACAATTTAAGGTAAGCCTTGTATTTACCATTACAAGTGGCTAGCAGCTAGAACATCCTCAAAGTATTTCTAATCTATATTTAAAACTATGTTACTCTCTGCCACGTCATTTCCTAAACATTTGAAAGATGAACCTTTTGAAAATATGCCACTACTGCCTAGATCTTTGTACAAAGAAATTAGACATGTCTTTTGTGTACATGATTTCTTGAAAGCAAGTATTTCAAAGATCTTATCTGCTTTTTTACCTAAATTCTTTTGCACATCTCCAGCTCCTAAAAATAGTAGTAATCCTAGCTAAAATGCTCTCTAATTATTTATTCTCTTACCCAATATTAAAATATCTCCGATGCATCAAAAATCCGAAAAAAAAAGTTGCTCAAAGTCCGTCTTTCACATTCAAAAATCATTCATACGAGAATAAAAAAGTTAATCTAAAAATCTACCAGTAATCTGTTAGTAAAAACTATTCGCTAGGGCTATCTATGATTAATCTCTACTCTCTAGAGCATATTAGATCAAAATTAGCATGAAATTCAAGTACTCACCTATCGTAGTAGTAATCCCTGAAATTCAGAAAAAGAAGCATAAAATTACAATTAGAACCCATCATAATTCATTAAATTCAAAAGCAATTGCGGGGGGACGTAAATAATGTAATTTGGCTCGGCGGCTTTAGTGTGAAAGAGATATAGCGCTTGAATACAAACCCATCTCTTTAAAATGTAATGGAAATAATAAGTACATCCTCAATTCCCATTCGAATAAATATATTGGCAGAAGAGTTCAGGCTCCTGGCTCGGGGGAGAGTTCTGCCTACTCCTAATACAGGTTAAAAGGGATATTGAGGATAAATTATTGCTCTCGAGCCCAAACCCAATAAATTTAAACCGGGTCATCGGTATATCTGAAGCAGATGAAGATGAGCTTGGGGGTTTAAGTGAATTACACCTAAAAAAGCTTAAAATGTTCATTCAAATTGGAAAGGGAATATGATATTTCATCTCCTCCTGGGTGTAAACACATAATTTTTTCTCCTCAAATTGCCTGATTAGCAAAGTGCCCTTTTACACAGTGTTTACTGTAACTCCTTATGCTCTCCAGGGGCCTTCATGCAAAAAAATACGGGAGTTGTTAATGAAAATCGAGAAGGACTGATGACAGATATAAACAGCCCACAGCGGGAGCTCCCTGGCCCCTTTACGGAAGAATCCCCAGCGGCTCACCATCATTTAAAGTATTTATCTTCGCGGGTTTTACTTCTTGTTCCTCATGTAATTTCCCTTATGGGATCCCTCATGAGCTCAGCTGGATACTGCAATACTTTAAACGACTAAATCACTTATCTTTCAAGTGTTTTTTTTTGTCCGCTGGCTTTTTTTCTTAGCTTGTCCAAATTAACCCTTTGATTATTAATTGCTTGTACTCGTACTAATCCTGCAGTTATTTATTGCCAAATTAATTAAGCCAAAATAGCCAGCCCATTTATTTACCCATACAAATTACACTTTTTTTATCTTATCTAATCTCATAATTGAATTGTAATCTCTAAACTCTCTCTCTGGGACAAAGAATAAAATCCAATGGCATTAGCATTAGCATTAGCATGCTCATTGCTCCGATTGCTGAATTGGCAAATGCATCAAGTTTTGCTCTAATCCTAAGTAAAAAGTTGGATTTTTCTTTGAAAGGGTTTGAACTTTTTTATGGAATTTAAGTCTGGGGGAAAGGGAAATATTATGTGGGAAGCATAAAAATATTTTTCTTACCAGTCATTCCCAGTTTTGGCAATGTTCTGTCTCTTTCTTCCGGTTTGATGAGCTTTCGGTTCACTCACAATATTCACATCTGAGAAAGATATAGGAAAAATGGATAAAAGTTAGAAATTTCATTGAAACTAATCCAAAGTAAGCATTTTCAGTAATAGTAAAAGTCGCATTTCGAAAGCCCCATTTTGAACAAAATGTCTTAAATCAATATGCTTGCCTATGCACAATCCGTAGGAGTACGCTCTTTAATTAACCTCGATGAATATCAGTAATTGTATATCTCTAATGTAAACAGTATTCCAAAATTGTCCAATATCTTAATCCTTTAATTGCCTAATGCTAAATCATGGGATTGTACACAAAGATATTTAGATTTTCGATATTAGATTAGGATTATAATGCAATAAGCCGAGGGGGAATACCTATACAATATGTACAAGGAATTTCCATTAGGACTAGAACTTTGCTCGGGTGAAATCCGTGAAACTCAATCGGATTTAAACAAAGGGATCTGGTCCGTTCATTCGTAGCAATGTAGCATAAGCGGCAAAGTCATCAAATCAAGTTACACCCATTATCATCAAGTCTAATCTTGGATTTCTTTTAGCTCTTTCTCCTACCGAGACTATGAGAAAGAAGGATTTTAATCGAAACTTTTTTTTTATTTCACTCGCTCCCCCTCACATCTGGATTCTGGAATCTTTTCATTTGTTCAAATAAAGGGTGGTTTAGCTACTTATCCCTAAGATCTTTGAGGGGAAGAGAATGAAGAAGGAGGGGGAGGGTGGATATTGTCTCTAAATGTCTCTCTGCAACTCCCCCTTTTAAAGATTAGAGTTTCAGAGATTTCATTTCCAATATTTAAAAGATATACGTAGGGTACTCGTATTCCTTATATGTATTAAAATACAAGTTGCAAGAGTTTAAGGAAATGAAAAAGACAAAAAAATAAAGTTTAGGATTTTTCAACTCAAATTCAATTCTTTCCAGAAATCTCAGAGTGTGCAGTGCAATTCTTCAGAAGTTTTTTTTGTGCAAGAATACTTGTAGCGTACTTTGTACAATATATGGATAGAGAGTTATATGGAGAAAGTACTTTATTTATTCTTATTAGCACCAACTTTTCTTTTATCAGCATCCCCCTTTCACTTGGGATCAGGATCGGCTCAACTCTTTCAAAGAATTTTTTTTCAAGGAGAAAGTTTTTTATTCCAAATGTTCCTAACTCAGGATCAGAGCACACATGATATACCTCACATCCTATTGAAAACCCGTCAGATTAAAAGCTATTGGTATATCAGCTAATAGTAATAGAATAAGTGAAAGTAAAAAAGGGAAGCAACAGCTTTTAAAAATCTCAGGTCCTCAGACTACTTCGAGTTCCGCTACAACCTCAGTTAAAGTGCTCCAACCTCCTCAAGAAGAGTGGAAAACCGAGCTCGGTTCCAGCTTTTTCATGTTGAGGTTCAAGAGCACGAACACAATTCTCTTTCAGAGCCCCTTTCTTGGGATAAAAGGAAAAACAGGGAAATGTCCTTTAAATTGTAACACTATACAATTTACTCTCAAAATAAAGCATAGCCTCGGAACTCGCTTGACTTTCTACAAATCACTTTCGCATTAGGAGAAAAGTGGGAGACAAATTAGGAGCGGAGAGTTTCGTGGTGCGAGAGAGGAATTTCAATCTCCTCCTTTCAACTCTGAGGTTTCCTCCTTTGTGTTCCCGAAATTAAAGGGCATTTGCTCGTGTGGTTTTGCACTTTGTGGTAGTATATCCGGATATTTCCTATTTCCCAGTTTTGAGCCTCGAATACAATTATTTCCCAAAGTCTAAGCAAAATTCGGTGGGAATTGAAATAACTCAACATCCGCGTTAATTCACCCTTGTAAAATTAAGATTGATAGGGTAGTACGAGTATAGGTATATTGGGATTTGGAATTTGTATGATTTGAGTAAATGCTTAATTTTACAACCCCTGGCTTTTACTATGCTCAGAGGCTGAGTGATCCATAAAACAGATGAAGAGTAAAAAGAGCTGCAGAGTCGTAAAATTTTTGATGACAAAAGTCGGGCTCAAATCTCAAAGATTGTTCTCGTCGTATGCACTTCGGCAGCTCGGAATAAACCGACAATAAAGAAACTTTTGCAGATTGAGCGTATATTTTTACCGGACCCGGAGCCTGAACCAAATGACCATAAAACGAGGTAGCCAATAATCTTCTCCGGCTCATATCAAGTAATCTCTATTGATATTTATGCATTTGAATCAGAGTAAATAAGGATTATTGGGATTTTACTCAGCTCCGCTGAATTATCGATGATTTTATGGAATGTCTTGGGTAATTTTGGATTTAATTTCCTCGTTAAGACCTTGCTAGCTCTTTTTACCGCATCTATCAGTAATTCCTGATGGAAATAATAGAGCTACGAGCTAATAAGAAGCGTATGGAACTCTTTATTATGGAGCCTTCAAGTTTGAATGATGTTTTGTGGGCGGGGAAGTGAATGGATTGGCAACTGATTGACTGGCTCATTGCACAGAAAAAATCGCCAAAAAGACAAAGACCAGATGTGCATTTTTAAGGGAAATAAGAGAAGATCGTAAAGTGCATGTACTTAAATGAGGTGATTTAAAAACTATTACGGAAATAGATTCCTCGTGTATTTTTTTATCTGGTTCTCCAAAAAAATCACAAGGATTGTGAATATTTAAAATTTCAGAGTTAAATTCTAGTTTGGAAAGTGGAACAAAAGGGAATAAATAATTAATTTTAAGTATTTTAACTCGCGAGTTATGGAGGAATCCTTGGATGAACTTTAAAGGGGCTCTTGAGGAAAAGAATTCTACGGAGGCTAATCCGATAAAAAATTCATTTATTAGTGAACAGGGCGAATTAGGGCATTAGTGTTCTATTTGGGCATTAGCACAGAAAGTTTCTGTTTTCCCCAATTTCTCCTCGAACCTCCTCCTCCTCCGCTCCGGCTTTATTATCAGAATTCAAATGCTTTTCCAATAGTAATCTCCTAATCTTCCTTCCCTTATCCTCCTCCTCTTCGTTCTATTGTCTCTCTATTACATATCTCTCCGCTCGGAGCGGAAAAAGTTATTTCGACCATTGAGAGTCGAGGAGGAGGAGGAAGGAAGAGTATTTTCCACATGAACACGGCTTCAATAATTGGAAAACAACTGGGGAGGAGATATGAAAGATATAAATATAATGGGGTGAGCAGTTTTGGATTTGGGAAACTCGGAGAAATGAGAATTTCTTCGGATTTTCCCCTCAGAATTCCCCCGAGAAAGTTTTACACGAAATAAGTAATAGAGGATGGTCGAAGGAGAGCCTATAGGACTCCGTCAATGGTCAAAATGCAATTCGACCATCCTCATCCTTCGGGGTCTTCATCTCTCTCGCCCCATAAAACCCTCCGAAAAAAAACACAAATTCCACCGGGTTTCGAAATGCCAAAAAGAAAAAGAATTTAACACTATTTCGACCCCTTAAAAGCCCATAATGGGCTCAGTGAATTTATTTTATTGGTGGGGGCATTTATCATTTGGGGGATTCTACTTTCAGTCGAAAAAATGGAGCTACTATCTATTGTTCTCATTCACTCTGATCCTGAGCCTGAAACTTCAAACCCAAAAAAGCACATTAAATATCCTCTTTTATTGATTTTTATTAATTTTGCACTTTCTTCTGGGGCTAGCTTTTTTCCCGAGGTGAAGAAAACCCCTGATTTTGACAGGTTTCTTATTACTTTGAGGGCACGGCTCACCATCAACATTGTGTAAAGATCGCTGTCAATGGTAAAAGCATCGTGAGAAGTTGACCAGAAGGTTCAGGGCTTCGTCAAAGAATAACTGATGGAGTGGACAGGATCCTGGTGAAATCCTGATACTTTTCATAGAGTTTCGTGTGATACCCGTCTCTCCGATTATTTAAAGGTTGACCACATTCGAAAGAAGACAGTATATATTGTATTATAGTATATATTGTATTTTTACAGTATATTGTTTTAATGCTGAAAGCCTCCGGAGGACGGCCCAGAGTAAAATTTCAATTAAGTAAGTAATAGAAAGGAGTGGAATGAATAAAAATGATTTATCTACCTATTTAATTTACTAAAGTGGTAGTACGATTATTTTAGGACAGCCCCATATGATTCATCATTGATTAAAACGAGCAACTTGGTCCATTAATACTTTATATTACACCGTAAGAGCGTAATATTGGTTAAAACTTTCCCAAATATCATAAAAATGGTATTTTATTGAGGACGATCCTCTCTCGATATAAAATGAATCTTTTTATACCAAAAATATATTAATTCATAATGTCCACAAAAAAGATTGGGGACATAATCGAGTTCATCTAATTAAGTTTGCTCGGGCCGAGGTATTGATACTACTACTACGAGTGGTTGGTATTTATTTCTCATCAGAAATATTTTGTTTGCTAGCCAAAGGGGTAATACACGATTAAGCGATGAATGATAACGCATATTTCAAGGGTTTACCGTTTAGAAACGGATAGAAAACACGCGAGGTGGTTCGGCATTTGAAAACCCCTCAAAGAGGATTTCAGGAATAAAATGAATTGACATGATTTGCCTCAAGTTCTTTTGAAAAGTTGCAATTTGCAAGGATAGTTTTGGCCAAACTTTTCAGTCGGACTCGAATACAAAATTGTCAATAAATTGTGCATAATGCCATAAATGTAAATAATAAAGTCGGTGGAAATTAAATTGGAGGATCAATATTTCACTCTGAATCCTTCAATAAATAGCTTAGGATTAGACTATCGGCCTAAATATCGGACATTTCCCTGTGCAGTGGAAAAAAAGCTCGAAAAAGTTTCGCCTCAGAATATTTGGGTGGTGTAATAACCGTGTAATCCAAGTTCTTGCGAAACCGAGTCCAATAAAAAAAATATTTTTTTATAATTCACCGCTTGTGTATTTACTTTGCGTGTCCACTGTCCTTTACTATTGTACAATAATTTCATTTCTTATTTATGATTAGGCAGGAACATCGGATTCTGATGAATTATTTTGGCTCATTTTTTAATTTTTTATGGGGATTCAAAAAAACTTTACATCTTTTGTTAATTTTTGGGCTGAAATCCTCAAAATATTATTAATTTGGCGCATTTGTTATTGACATTTGTGTATTTTTCAAGAATCCTCCGATCAATATCGTTAAATTCAAATGCACAAAAACATTTCTGGTCGTAGATTATGCAGATATATGATAAGAATTGAATTACCGAGTATGGGAGAGTGATTTATCGATCAGATGTAAACTACACGACTAATCAATTATGATTTGAGGTCCCCAACATGTGCTATTATCCTAATGTATCCAAGTAGTACAGAACTAGAGACTGTACAATTTTAGTCACGGCTCGCAGACTTTTTTCCCCCATTCTTTGAGGGATTCAAAAGGTGCTTTTTTATTAACAAAGTGGTTTGCCTTGTCCAATTCACCTCGGCCCGGGAAATCAACTCCCGCTCTCAATTATGATTTGAGGTCCCCAACATGTGCTATTATCCTAATGTATCAAAGTAGTACAGAACTACAGACTGTACAGTTTTAGTCACGGCTCGCAGACTTTTTTCCCCCATTCTTTGAGGGATTCAAAAGGTGCTTTTTTATTAACAAAGTGGTTTGCCTTGTCCAATTCACCTCGGCCCGGGAAATCAACCCTTTCTCCTCTCCCGCTTCCACCTTAATGCATGCTGCTTTTATGCATAATAATCGTAAAAGTTCCCCATAATGGGCTAATACACTCCCAAGGAAGGTTAGAAGGCTAATTCAGACCTGTACATTTGTGTGTGAACAAAAGAGCTTTTTGCAATGCAAGGAAATTCCTTTAGTTATTGTAGTATTATTATATGCATAGGTAAGTGCAATGTGTGCATATATTATCAATGCAGAAAGTTGATCCTATTCTATTTCTCACACATATCAGTATGAAATATGAATATTAAAAAGCTTTCCATATCTAAAACGTGAACATATTAAATTACTACTTCAAATTAGCAATTTTGAAAATATCAGATTTCTGCACATGAGCCCTCGTGGTATAAATCTAATACAAGACACTTTTAGCTTATCTCTGCGAAACAGCCACCTCGTTTATCATTCTCTCCCATATTATTGTACAAGTATAATGGAGCCCTTCCATTGTTTTGGTGTAATAAAGGGCTCTTATATGAAGAGTATTGACTTGTATTCTCAGAATTCCCATTTGAACACCTATTGTTGGGAAATTAATTGAATTTTCAAGTCCTTTTTTCTCAGAAATGACTAATTTAGCTCGTATTATCAAGTATTCTTAGCTTAAAGCACTTCAGGATATCCTCTTTAAAAAAAATTGTGCCGTAAAAAAGCACAGAATTGGATTATAAACCATTTGGTAACATTGTTTCGCTTGGGCTCACATTATTAGAAGTTACAGGAGCATTTCTCCCTCACTAATCTTTTTCGGGTGTTTCACAGAGCGTTATTTAAATACACATAACTAGCCCTAGAATACGTACGTATGGCTCAGAGAGAAAGGGCCCCAACTCGAAATGGGTGGATGGGATTTATCTTTAATGTAAAATGCATGAAAGGGATTTTGAGGCTGAAAAACATATTGTGAGAATTCTCGGGGAAGCCAAGTTTGGAGGATTTTGGGAATTTCCCTAAAGTGCAGTAATTCCTTCCACTAAATGTATATAAAACTTTTGGAATACTTGTACTTAAAAGTACATAACCATTTAAGTGGCAGAGTCTTACGAGTATTTCCACAATAAGCGTCCATTGTGAAATTGCATAGTACAGACTCTCTCTCCATTTATTTTGAATTCTGATGGAAAGACTCGAAATTTCCCGATTCTCCTCCTAGCTAATACTCTCGTATTTACTTATTATTATTCATATTCACATTTAAAATCTATTCAAAAGCTCGGGACTCAAGAATAGCCCGGGGAAAACATGATGTATTTAAATGGAGCACTTAAAACCGGAAAGATTTTGTAAATTCCCTTTCCTAAACCATTTGGCTTAGGATTAGCTATAGCCTCATAGCTTATAGCAAACGGTAATTGAAACCCGGCCGATCTAATGACAATTATGAGATTTATGGATTTAAAAAAACCATTCCTTGGGCCCATTTTTAATGAATCTTGGGCATACTAACTGATATATCGAGTACCTAGTGCTTATTGTACTACAATAAAAAGTATATTTAAATTTGTGGTTGGGATTCTTTGTTTGTGTACTGTACTGGAAATAGAGTAGTACTCTCATAAATCCTCGAATGTGCACTTAATCTTGCAAAACCTCTCGAAAATAGAGGTTGCAACCCCTCCAACGGCGGGCCTAATTTACAAGGAAAGTATTTCATTTATTTATCTGAACCTCTGTCAAAGCGGCCCTCAATTAATTAACTTCTGCTGCTTCCTTCAAGAAAAGAATCTATTCACTTTTTCTCCTTCGGATCCTACTCCTCCGGAGAAATGTATAGAAAATGCAAAGTCAATTCATTTATCTCTGCCCGGCTCCCCGAGTCCCGGTTCGGTTTTTTTTTTGCAAACCCCCCGCCTGAGCTTTTATAGTATTACCAATGTACAAACGGATACATAGTGCACAATAGTCGAGCTGAATCAAAAATAATGATGCTTTTTATTCCAAGCCTGAGGAATGCGTTTGCTCGCGTTTTAAGCAATTAACTTTTCCCTTTCAATGAGTAATGCCCGGGATCCTCGAGGAGTAAATTCCATTATATTACGCTATGTATAAATGCCAATATCTCTCCTCATGTAATTCAGATCCCACAAAAAATCCCGAAATCTTATCGGTACGGATCGAAATTCCCTCCTCCTCGAGTAGAAAGAAATAACTTTAGATTACAAGGAGGTTGAACATTTGTTTAGGTTCAATAAATACAGATAGGTAGACCCCGATTCTCTTTAATCTTACGGAGAAATAATAATTTGTTTTATTAAAGTTTGCTCCCATAATTTACAAATGTCTTGGCTCATTTTTCAAGAATACTCGGAACGCACAAATCCCCATTATTAAATTAGAGACTTAAAATAAAGTATCTGTAGGAAGGTACACTCTGTGCATTCCAAAATAAGACCAGAGTGATTGCCAAAGTCTTAAACAATACACACTACTCAGCCAACCAATTCGAATATATGGCAAATGTAATTACTTACAACTCTGGGGATCCTTTGCGGTTAACTTTTTCAAATGAAAAACCCTTTGGTAAACAATCCGCCCCGTAAATCAGCATGTTTTTTATTTACTCTGAGAATGAGGTCCTCCCGGGGGCTTAAATGAACCCCAGGATAATTCTAACAAAAAGAGGACGGGGGCGAAACAAATCTCATAAGGAATTGGATGAATTTTGGTGAATTGGGAGCAATTAACAAATTAAATTTGTGATCTTTTATTCGTATTTTCTTTCATTTCCCAAAATAAAAAAGGATTTACTTCACAAAGGAATATTTTAGGCTTTATTATGCGACTAAATGCGACTTTTTTTCGAATAAAATAAAAAAATTAAATAAATTGTAACTTACCAAGTGTTTGACCCCAAAGAAGTCTTCCATCTTCACCGAGGCAAGCGCTTCTCGCGTCAAATGGGTTTGTAAATTGAATGAAAGCGTATCCCTTGTGCATTGAAATTCCTATAAATATCAATTAAAGGAAATTTATTATTTGATATTAAATTTTTATATCATTTTTCCCCTTTTCTTAAGCAATACATTCCTATCGGCCTGCCCTTGACAGATCCTGGATATTTCAAAGTAGAGAACTTTCTTTGCATACAAATTAAGAACTAGGATTGGGGTACGGTAGCTTAAGCTTTGAACGAAGCATCTTTTTTATAAATACAAGTATAATGTTATTCCACCCTAGAAGGTACATACTATTTTGCATTCTCTTCACTTGACTTCCCCCGGGATAAGAGATCCCAAAGTTCTCGAACCTTACGGCAAACTACTTTCTTTTCTTATACATAAGTCGAGTATAGAAAAGGATAGGAAAAGTTGCTTTCACTTTTATCTATCTCAGCTTCAAATTCAGCTTCTCACGAAAAAAGTTTCTTTCTCCCAAACTCTAGTTTATTTGCATATGCAGACTTTAAATTTCTACCTTCTTGGCTTTATAAATATTTCAGATATTTATCAGCTCCTCCTTCTCTTCTCAAGCCGTGGCTGCCACCGTAAAATGCTTAAATTAGTTAAAGACCTTTCCCACAAATTCCCCACCCGCATTTCACTCAAGGTATTCCCTTTCATCTTTTGCATATTTGTACGATAGTGTAGGTATCTACTCCTACCATACTTGAGTACACATAAAGTATGTATTGTAAATATACGGATTCCGGGATATCTTACTTAGGATCAATGTAGAAATAATATTATCTATGAGCAGACCTGAACAGGTGCTATTAACTACACTATTTTCAATATGCAAATGCTCCATTTTAAAAGAAAAACATTTCGAGTGTTATTCAATTAAATTTATAGCAAAATTATTAATCGGCGGAGGGCCGTAGGAGTTTGATGATTTATGGGGATTTGTCAAAATTAATTAAAATACCAGACTTGGTTTTGAGCTTTATGCAAAAGCATAACTGGAATACATATTGAGAGAGAGCCATTTAAGCATATATAACTCAATTCCAACTTTTCCAAAATGTCTACAATTTTCATCCTCGAGTTGATTTAAACTTTTGCTCAGAAGATAATATTTAAATATACAGAAGGATGAGAGAATTTTCAAGTATGATGGAACTTTTCTGGAATCTCAATTCTCAAAGACTCATGCATTATTTGAAATCAACTCCTGGAGAATCCTCGAACAAATACTCGAAAAAAGAGTTGTTTTTGACACGAAAGATTTGATCAGTTTACAAAATATAGAATTGTATTTTACTTCATATGGGAATGAGGAAGCGCTCTCAAAAATGAAATAAGGGACACGCAAACCGCACACTGAGCAATCATTGTTTCAATTCCAGGGACTCTCTGGGAAATGTCCTGGGAGCATGAAACCGAAATGTGACAGGTTTAAGGTTATCTTGCACTTTTTTTCATGTAAAAAATTTGTCGAGACATGTGGACTTTGAAAATCCAGAATTCTAAAGAAAAAGATAGGGAATGTGAACATTTTTGCCCAAAGATTACTCCTTGAATTCATCTGATTCTGGGGGATCTTTCACTAGGGATTACTGGAGTAGGACATTCATCTTATTTGGGAGGATTTAACGGAAAGATTCCTCAGGGTGAAAGATAAGGAGTAAATAAAGCCTCGAGTTGTGACTGGGAAGGAATTTGGAAGTTTAATAATGTTAAGTGGGGGCCCTAATGTCGCTAATGTTCTATCAATTCTCTGGTCCAATTCCTCTAGTATTACTTTCGATACAATGCAATACAACTAATCCTTACGATTATGGATATCTTTGCCAATTCCCTCACAAAAGTAATCTTTACTCCGGAGGTACCTATACTTATAGCCCAGGAAAGATCCAATTGAACCCCTTCTTTCTTGATTAGATCCTACTTCCCCCCTAACTAAACATGGCATGAGGGATTTAACTCCTCCGACTTCCTCTCTCTTATATCGATTGTCTCACCCTTTACTCTCCCTCTAATGTAATTATGCCCAAACTTCCATTTGGATTAGGCCTGCACTTGCCCTAACTCTCGAGGAAAATGTTACAACAAAGTCTACTTAATGGGGTTGGGGCATGCATTAAGCGCTTCATTCCCAATTGGATTTCACATCTTTTTTTTCTTCAGAACTTCTTTCTCGGGAGGAGAATCCGAGAAAGAACCATCAGCTTTTGATTGGAAACGAGGATATCATTTCCGCCCACTTTTTATGCCTTTTTTCTCGAAAGAGATAAGTGTTAAGTGGCCGTTCTGAATGATGATGTAACCAGAAACAAGAAACTTGATCCTGATTCTCCCCCCAATGATCAGAGATAAAAACAATCTCCGAATTCCGGGTAAGAATTGAAGAATATCCGCCCAAGCTGATGAGCTTTGATTTGTTTCCTTCGGCTATATATCTAGCATAATAAATGCTAGATTGCAGGAAGGAAGAGCTCCTTAAGGGCTATTTGGATTTGGTATTTGGATCCGAAAAAAATTGAGCAAATCTTTCATGGGAAAGAGTTTAGGCAAAAAATTTAACAAACCCGAGAAATGTCAACAAATGATATATTCAATGTACGGATACCCTCCACAAAAAAGGCTACAGTATGATGGTTGTATCAATGTTTTCAAGTGTTTTTCTTTCCATGCCTTAAGGAGTATTTTTTAATAATGTGTATAAATGGAAGAACAAGGTTGTTACATTGTTTAAGTACATAAGAGAGTGCTTATTCAGCTGTTTGGGTTTCGGTCCCCTTTGTCAACTCTATTACAATATACCACCCTATATGCAATTCTATACCATATTTTTTTCACTTTAATAGCTTCGCTGCCTGAATTTTAGAACTCTAGAATTATATTCTAGAGTTAAAAAAATTACTAACAAAGATAGGAATTGAGCTTGCATTGCAAATTGGTTAAATTAGGATTATATAATCGCGAGATTCATCTTTAAATCTTATATATTGTAGGTATATATTAGTATATTCTTGGGTTTGGATGCGATAAAGAATTTTAATGTTCTTATAAAACACTGTATTCTTCATAGGATGAAACAAGGTTCACTTCACCTAAAGGTTGATATCTTTTAACCTGAGATTTTGTTTACTTTGGCCATGATTGCGAATTCGAGGCCGAGTTGACTTGCCCCCTTTGACACTTTATTCATTCTTTACTATCGAGAGGAGTACCCTACAACTTTTTTTGAGACGGCGAAAGATGTATGAGCATGTTTAGAGAGTAAATCATAAACAGCTCTGGCGTTTTGATACTCTTTTTCTCTCTCTCAGGATCAGATATGAGTAGACTTGAAGGAGGAAAAAAACCTCTCAAGTTTATATTTAGGGTTTCGTAAAAGACAAAGTGATGACATATATTCTATAGCTTAAATACATTGCTAAAACTCGAATAGTACCTACTAGTATTACATTATTGTATCGTATTTCGCTATATAACACAAAAGAATTCAATATTCGCCTCCTATTTTGGGCTAAAATTCACAAAATAATTAATCATTTACTCGTAGCTATTGTACAATATCTGACCACTATAATAGAGTATTCTGGTAAGAATGGATTTGGGTTTGGAGTTAATTAAACTTTATGCACCATGTAATTTATATGGGCTTCGGCGAGTATCCGTATTTTAGCATACGATACAAAGGTACTGTACGGATAGATAATACAAATATTTAAAGATAGGACGAGCGTGACTCTTTTTACTATATCCTAGATTGCTAAGGGGAGAAGCCCCAAAGGAGGACTCGACTTCCCCTCCTCCGATTAACATTCGCCATTTAAATAATTCCATTAAAGCCAAAGCTTAATATAAATTACATGGAGCTGGATTATATGATACGATACTTCAAGTAGTATCTGTAGCCTATATAGATATTTAATCCATGTACAACCTTTTATATTCCGTCGGGAGATTGGGATTTTAAATATTTACCATGCAAAGTTTTACGTGTATTTCAGCTCAGCTCGTGTTCAGTTCGTTTGGACAACTTCGTAAATACGCATAAACTGGATATTTGCATGGTTTGAGAGGGCGCATTTAAGGAATCCCATTTAATTATTACCCCGAGAGAAAGAAGAAAGAGAGAGTCAGAGCCCCTGGTAAAACTCCCCCAGTGAATTATTTATTCAAAAGTTTTCAAACGACTCAAACTCAACATTCATTTACTTTCCTAAAATAGTAGTACTTGCGAACGTCGAAATTTACATACACTTTTATTGGTAAGAATACCCTCCAATTTATTCAAAGTAAAGCTAGGAATAATAAATAGGTATCGATAAGGTCGGAGAGTTCCTATTCTTCCGGGCCAGGGGACCCGCGGTAATCCATAGGGAATCGGGATTGCAAATATCCGTATTGCTTTGCTGGAGAACCCCCTGGATGTGGATTAAAATTGACTGGAAAATAAAGAGTTTGCCTTTGTAGTACTTGGCAATTGAATTCAAGATGGAAAGTTGGGACTGAATTGAGAAGATTCTCACGAATAATAGAGTTCCAATCAGACCTACGCGCTATCTTTGCAAGAAGGGATACGGGAAAAAGGCATAAAATAAAATGGAATCTCCAAACCCCTCTATTCTCTTATTACTTTCTCAGAAGATACTCAAGATTCCTGATATATCCGTATAAGTATATCGTATAAAATGTACAGAATTTTCCAGGAGGGTCGTCGGAGACAATGTGAAAGGCCACCTCAGCATTTATTCAATAGATTTCTGCTTCATAAAGAGTTTTATTCCTACTCCTAACGCGTTAGGAAATATTCTTAACTTTTTAACCATTTGAACTTTTTGGAAGTTTGAAGGAAGCTTACCTGCAATTCTTCCGTATCTCTGAAAGATTCTTTCAACGTCCGTCTTTGAACACTGGAAAGTATTCAGATTCCCCACAAAAACTCTCGAATTCTACCAGAAAAAAATCCATATTGATCTTCGATTATTTTTATTTAATTTAACAATAACTTACGACTGCTTGCGGGTCTTTGTGAATTCGTCTGATTGCCAACCTTACAACTCATTCTAAAGTCTCAATTGGAATTGTACTTTCTACAAAGTTATGTATGATTAGAAATTCGGATTTTGTTATTTCATGGTCCGTTTTTTGAAATCTCGTACAAAGGGTTCGACTTTCTTCAAGATAATTTAAATTCAATAAAGTTTTCTAGCTCTCCCAGAGTTTTAATTATTCATCTGATTGAATTTGTATCGTAGAAGCCTTTTGTATTTGTTTGTGAGTGTCAAAGTCCCTCAATTTCCTGTTACACCCTTTTTCAAGTCGAGAGACAATTAATTTGAACAAGATTTTTCTTCGTAGACTCGACTGGATAAGCCCGGCGTCTGAGAAATTGGTTTAGGAGCTCGATTTAATGACAATGACTTGAGAAGAATGGGTGAGGATGTATTTATGGCTTGTGTTTGTTGTAAATTGTGCTCCAAACTTTCCGAGAATCTTTTGTAAATTGACAGATGAGATGCTCCTATCTCTGCTTTAGCGTCTGGTTTGGAATTCTGAAATAAAATTTAAAAAAACATTTAAAAATTGAGAATTCAATATATTCAGTACAATGCATTGCATAACCCTTTAGGCTTTAGGACAAAGTCACAAAATTAGGTTAATTTTGCCCCATATTCCCGCTTATCTCCCCTACTAATCATAAGTGCATACCCCGTTCGTCCCTAATAAATTCAACGGGTAATCCTTCGTCTTATTTTCGTCTCAGAATCAGTCTACTGTAGCAGCCTACTCCAATACTCCTTGAAGTAATTGAACTTGTCCTTAAAACCCCCTTTTGCACACACGATTCATTTATTAACTTTTGCATGTAAATCCTAATATCTAGAACTCGTAGTAGGTACTATTTACTCCCTGACTGTCTGACACACAGATGCAGTCTCGGGAGCATCTAATCTTATATAGAGGTCCCAACCCTGCCTCAACAGCCGGGTGAAATAAGTCATTCTACCACCACCAATCCTACATGCTCTCCCCCTTTATTTTCCAGTTCATTTTGTCATTAGAGCTTATCCCAGAGACCTCCATGTGTTATATAGGGATATTGTGCCGCATTACACACGGATGAATGGGATGGAAGAGATCTCCCTATCCAAAACTATCCATAAGCAAATCCCCCCGTATAGAGTAACGCATTTACTATTGATAATCCATTTAGTTGGGAAACTTGAAATCCAATAAAAGGGTTAAGGAGTGTGCAACTTCGTTCCCCTCCTCAATAATAAATTTGCCCAAATGCTAGTTTATTGACAGAGTAGGATTGTATTCGAGTGATGACACAAGAAATGTACTATTTCATTTAATTCAAATACACTCATTTTGTTCAAATTCTAATGAAATAAAGTTGCAGGGATCGAGGAAGGAACTACGGCCCGTGAATCCGGTGAATCCTGTGCTCATTCAATCGGACAGGAAATAACTTTTGAATTGTTCTAGCCCTAGATAGGTTCGAGAGGATGACCATTAACGAATTCATTGACAAAATTCAAAAGGAAGGAAGTGCAATGCTTTAAGCTTTAGCTTTGCAATATCCATAATACAATTTAATCAAAACCCTCCGCCCCGTTTTCAAAATTACCCCATGAACTTTGATTTCCAATTTGTGTATGTAAAAGTGTGCACATAATAGTCGTACAATATTCAGCCAACATGTGTGCATTATGAGGTCCTCCGGAGATGGGAAATACACGTAGATTGCAAAGCCAGATATTGGTATTGGAGACATTATTATGCGTACATAAGCTCATCCTGGTTAAGAGTAGGTATCCCCCGAACCACAACCACTTTAAATCCCCCTGAAACTAACCCTTTATCTTATGTAAATCTTTATCTCTTTCGGCTACATGGGAAACATAGGAGTTCGATTAAGCTACCATTTGCAAATGCTATTCAAATACGAGTACAACCTGATCTTGGAGAGGTAGGTATTCATAAGGGGTAAAAGATGGGACATTTCAGGAGGAAGGAAGGAAGGAAATAATGTGGGAGTTGTAGAATGTAGTAAATGCCTGGTTAAACCAAAGGGGATGCTAGGAATATATTTCAGGAGGAGGGCAAATGGTGGGTTTGCGAAATAAATTGGATGGAGAAAGGCGAAAGCCGCCAGAATATGGAGATTAAGTGGATCCTTCGCTCGGCTCCTTTTTTTTCACTCCTACGAGCTACTTTTTTTTTACACAAGTTCCAGCTCAAGGTGTACCGAGTGTTACTCCTGCACTTCTTTATGAGTTTTTCAGAGCATTTGGAAAGCTTAGAGATCTCGAGTATATTTATTCCAGATTGAAGAGTTCAAAGGAAAGCTCGAATGTGAGCTCAAAAAGACTGAGGCTAAGTAGTAAATGCTCGATATTCCTCCTCACCTATTTATCATGATTTTATTGACCTTGCGAGAGCTACAATAAATCAGGGCTCGAGGAGGAGGAGGGAAGAGATCAATAGGGACCTCTTCCTTCCCCCTCCTTGCCAGTGCTAGCACTATAATCATAAAATGTAAAGGCAGAGAAAGAGTGCACTCTCCCGAACCGAGAGTACATAGCCCAAATGGCCGGGGCCAATAATCCGGGTATTCATCCGAATCCTCAGAGTCCTCCTCCGATTCGGATTGGATTTCGAAATACATACAAAAAGTAGACTTGAGAGCGGAGTAGGAGAAAAAACGAAATAAGAAATGAGATTGGGATATAAGAAAGAAAGCACATCTTTTTCCCATTTGAGATCCTTATTGGGACTCTTTTTTTATTCCATGTATATTGAGCATGGGTTTTTTTAGAAAGATTGCAAGATTGATGGGGACACGTATTTATCTCGAGGATTCGTAAAATATACAAAGAGAAATTATGTATTGGGAAAGGGCTAAAGTCTTCAACTCGAGCTCATTCATGTCGAAATCAGGTTTACGGGTGAAAGACCCGAGGTCAGCCTAAATGACTCTCTGTTTACCTATTAATTTGGTCCCCAATTGGTTGTAAAGAGACTTGCATTTCCCCCAGATTCATGATGAATTTACGCCGAATGCATAGGTATACGCATATGAACTTTAAGATAAATGATTTCATATTGAACCATATGTTGTTTCATAAGGATGATGACATTTCCGGGACTTTTGTTTAAAAATGCCTTTCCCGGATTAACTCGAATTTTCAAGATAAGTAGAAATATGGCTCTCAGAGACTGATGAATGGGATTTGCGGGATTAAGTCTTCTTCCTTGTGATTTTTCATTCCTTTTATATATTTTTAAAAATCCCTACCTACTCCGGCTACCTATAAGCTTTCCCCCTATGCCTTCCCCCTTCCTATTGCATCACAGATGGCTTTTTACAATTCCTTAAAAGCTTTTCCAAGTTTTGAATTCATTTACCAGCCAACTTTTTACCTTGAGGGAAATTGATATGCATTTCAACAATAAGACGCAATAGAAAAAAAAGATACAACAGTTTGGAATCGACTTTTTTCTCGCGTAGTCGAGCCGATCTCTTTCATAAACCTATATAAGATAATGTAATATTTTCACTAAAGTTGAGAAAGCAAAGCATCCTAAAAAAAGTTCAAACCAAATCAAATTGGTTCGCTCTTTCCTGGATTTGACTCATGAATAAAAATCATATCTAAAAAAACTTTGCTCAAATTCGCCTCCCCCTCAAAAATGATTCGAATATTTCAATACTCTGTGCCGATGTGGAGGGATCTTGGTCGGATTTCAACCCAGAGTCTCTATTGATCTCCGAAGAGCATGAGGAGGCTGATGTTTCCGATACCATAAAGAAAAGGGTTGATTTTTGTATCCCCAATTCTGAGAAATCAAAAAAAAGTACAGATATCTTCGCTGATTCAAGTGCGGAGGTTTGGGTGATATATCGTAATATATTGCAGAGCTCGGGGAAATTCTAGTATTAAAATGCTGAGTAAATCTGAACGTGCATTGCATTTAACTCCGGCTTGGATGTACGCTGAGAATTTTGAGATGGAAAACACATGGTTGGATTTCATAAAAGAGATACCCCTAGTATTACACATTGTATTACTTTGGGTGTGGAAAAGATGGAAAGTTGAACATCGCACACACACATATCCATACAAAAGTTGGGAGTTGCACAATCATTCATATGAGCAGATGGGATTGATATATTCTTATGATATACTGCCCTATGATCATAAAGCAAAGTTTAGGGGAGAATGGGCCAAAACTTTCAAGTACATTTGTTATTGCTTGAAATATTATTTATATTTATTGGGTAAACATCATTTCCAGGCAAATTTGCTGTACAATTTTGATAAACTTATCACAAATAGGTAAAGAAATGCTAAATACATGCTATCATACTTTCCTCCGAGATTTCCGAAATATTTCAAAATCGGAGGTGGAATATTTACATATGATTTCATAAGAAATTTCACTTTTTTTCCCCCTAGCTCACTCCGTATAGCTAATAAATGGGTGAGGGGGAACGAAGAAGAAGTATAAAGGAGTGAAGAGTGTACTTTAGAGTCCTGGGAGAAAAATCGATGAATCAAGAACGAGGGAGATATAAGCCTACTATGTAGGTAATACAAGAGAAGGTGCGCTGCCGTTTGAAATCAGCTTGGAGAACCCGAAACTCTCTCCTCCTCGTATTTCTTCACCGCCAACGGGTCTTCAGGTTATCCTCCCCATGTTCAACCAAGTATTAGCCAAGAGAATAATACTATTGTGTAAGGAGATACCCTTAAAAACGAGCGGAACGAACGGAGGAGTGAACTCTGAACTTGCTCTTTCTCCGCCAAAATCGAACCTCTCTCCGTACTCTAATTTTGATCTTGCTCAATTTCAACTTTTAGATAAATTCTTGAGGATAATCCCAACACCACAAATAACCATAATATTTTTACTCGTCCCAAAATCCCTCGAATAATGAGCATAATTTCAAGTTTTCAACCGTATGGTGAATTTCTCATGCAATTCAGGGCTTATCTCTGAAAAAGTTGTAATACTTTACAAAATAGGATAAATATTACACACATTCTCAAACTTCGGGAAGCCCAAAAAATGTGATTATGTGCTGTTGAAATAAATATAATCTCGATTTAAGTATGCGGTGCATATGGCCGCTTCTTAAGAAATAAAAGTAAGAGTAATTCAATTAAAAACAAACTTTTTTCCTACGAGCTGAGAGTTCCATGCTCATTCCCTCCCATTTACTTAAGTGTATTAAGCTAATTCGCAGCTCGGAGCAAAAGTTGTCTACAAAGATAAGGCGAGATTTGCAATGATATAGTACGATACACAATGGGATACAATACGAACGAAAACTGTAGAAAAGTAAAACTTTTTTAGGAGAAAGTAGAATTAACAATGAATCCTATAGAGTATAGTAAGCCCTACTATACACTGTTTGCAGGTATTCGCTCTCTTTATACACAATTAAACTTTATTATCCCCCAGTGGTCCTGGAAGGTTTCATCCAATGGGATTGAGAGACGAGAATTGGCTGGAATAAATCATTCTAAATAGTCAGTGGTCATTAGAGGTTTCTCTCGCTCCATTTGAATTATTCCTAGACTTTTCATCCGGATCCCTACAATCTATTTGCCTATATAGGCTTCAAATTATCACTATTCTCCCTGGACTGATCCCGAGTTTATCTGCAATTTCTTGCAAGACTGAACAATTACACTGTGATAATGTATTCACAAAAGATTATAATTGATCGCCCATCGAATTTAGTCATTCCTGAGTCGCCCATAAATTGTATATTGATTTAATACAATGGAGAAAGACTCATTCCTCATCATTTATCTCCGCTAACAAGCCACACATAATAGAAATGAATAAGTGAGGAGGAGGAGGAGGAGAGGATCTTGATGCGAAATATCCTGCGGATATTCCGCCGATCCTACGCCAATCTCCTCCTCCTCCTCCTTCTCATTCTCGGAAGATAAGTGCTAATGCTTCGCTTTCGTCTGGTCGTGAATTGGGTTGGACAAGCACCTAGTATTACGAGTACCAGACTACTTGGAGAGGAGAAATGGAGAAAAAGA
This sequence comes from Megalothorax incertus, assembly GCA_036507255.1. Taxonomy (NCBI): domain Eukaryota; kingdom Metazoa; phylum Arthropoda; class Collembola; order Neelipleona; family Neelidae; genus Megalothorax; species Megalothorax incertus. The sequence goes on along the minus strand of JAAZTK010000258.1, from coordinate 2,636 downwards.
TCGATAATTGCTCCAAGAAGTTTTGGAAGTGAGCCCATACACTATAAGATGTGAGTTGTGAGGCGGGGGAAATGATGTCCGAAAGAAGTGAAAGGAAATACATTTATTTCAATTACAAATGTATAAACCTGCCTGGGAATCTCCTCATCAAATGCCAATGTCATACACTCCCGGGAGAAGGACATGTCAAACTTGCTACATTTCCTTCCAACGTGAATAGTAATGCTCCCGTCGGTGCCACTCAAAAAGCCCTTTCTCCGAAGCCCACTGATACCCTAAAAGAAATGGACATTTTGTCAGAATTCACGCCAGAGTATAGCCTTTATGATTCAATGGCTATCGGCACGAATTGCTAAACTATTTAAATACACAACTTTTGTATCCAAAGTCCATTCAAATTTCAAAAGTAGCTAACAATACCTAGGGTAAAGGGGACATGTTTAAACTTTGAGTTCAAATAAAATTAAATATGAAATGTTGCTTATTCAAGCCTCGGGGGGAAGTACTCAATCAAAGTGCAAACGCCCGCCTGATTAATTAATCCAAGTTGTAAAGGAAATCCACCCATTCTTTCCTCTCCTCCATAATCAAACTGTTTACACATTTCCTTTTTAGAAACAGCGAGCTGGAGTGTGTAAACACTTGTGTTTACTCGATCCTATCAATGTTTATATCGTGTTTCATAATATCTGACAGTTTCTATTAGCGAGGTTTGGAGGAAATATAACCTCGCGTGGGAAGATTATTCCCCCCGATAATGTCAGTTTAATTAAAAGTCACGCCAAACGACCCGGAGATTGCTATTCAATTGATATCCTAATGTTCCTTAGTGTACAATACTCGTATAGCTCGTTTAATACAGTGATAAATGAGCAGGTTTTGTACAACTTTTGACAAGGATGCTCTTGAACTCAGCGAAATTCAAGTACCCGCTGTAATTGCACTGATTTAAACAAAAAGATCAAGTTTTCGTCAAAGCTCTCGAGAGGAATCCATGCCTTAAATAGTAAACTTGCACCACTTTGAACTTTAAAGGCGAGAATTCTCTCCTACGAGTTGCACAGCACTCCATTATATTTCCCTTTATAAGGGCCGAGTAAATGGGATTTTAAAGTGTGCATTTCGCCTTAAATCTCCTCAGTTTTTCCCTCGGGTTTGAGGATTGTACTTTGTCCATAAAGATATGCTCATGTCGGAGTTATTGCCATTTATTTTCAGCTCTAGCTCGCATGAATAGGAACAATAAACAAGGGTACAACCCATGTTCGGATTGTTAGTGTATTGTCTAGCCCATTAAAACAACCAAAGGCTGGACTTGAACAAGTTGAACATGTGATGTAATGCGTGTTCCCCCGCTTGTTTCTGGCCCTCCGCAAATAAAAGAGTAAATAATGCTAGGAAGAGCTAGTGGGGATTTTATGTATGAATTTTGCATTAGTTTTACATACTCCCGAACAATTCCTTTGTTAATATGAATACGAGTAGTATTTATTGTTTCTCCCCCGGATGAAATAAGAGTTTTATGAAATTCTTTAAAAGCTTTTTTATTCATAAATGCATTTGGGGCGCTGAGGAGAGGTTCAAGATTGGGATTGCATTGTCAAATATATCCGACGTCATCAACCGAGTCATGATGACTCTGTCAGATTTATTACGGACTATTATTATTGCGAGAGCTGCTCATTACAACCGCTTTCATCCGCACTTCTTTTTTTGTGTGTTTTTGAGATCTACAAAATAAAATGCTTGGGAAAGTGGAACTCTCTGGACTGAGGAGGCGGGACCTTGCATGCTTGTAGGTTTTTGCTCATCTGTCAAAAGTAATCGAAAAAGTCTCTCGACTACTCCAAAAATTCTAAACACATATTCAAGTACTAGCTGCGCCATATTCCATATTCGAAGGCATAATGAACCCAGAAATGCGGAGAATCTTGATCTTTTTTTTCTGCTTAAAATGCAAATACCATTTTGTAATTTAAGATTATGAATAGAGTCACTCCAGAGAGTGTGCAAAAATTCCTCAGGTTGCTTTTTCTTTTTTTCCTTTCACTCCAATGTCTCCCACAGGCATCGTCACCATCCCCCCTTTATTATTACTTCTCTCTATATTAATCTGAATACTCGTAGGAGATGAAAAACTTGTTTGTATGTTTTTCTTTAAACTTTTTCCCTGCCTCAGGTAAGAGCCAGTACCTATAGTCAGCAGTGGGAGTTGGTTTGGACCAGGGAATTCTTGGGTCTGCATCAATCATTCTGTGTAAACGAATCTGACGTGAAGAAGGCTTCAAGTTTGTAGGCTACTCCTTAACTGAGCAGGGCAAATGTAGTGAATGGAGAAGCTTTTTATTCTTTATCTCTCCGAAACATCTCGTCTTTTGGATATGCAGAGCAAATGAAGTCGAGGAGGGAACTTCGGAGCTCTTAACTAAGCTCCTATTGTACTGAATACTTTTTTCGTTGTATTCACATGAACTCATTCCTTCGGGAAATCTGTGTCTTCATATTATCGTAGTAGTAATATAAAGAAACCCACAAGAATAATCCAAAATGGAAATGCAAATAGAGACAGATCCTATTTCTGTTCTACGTTCAACCACCTAGTTTGTCACTTGCATTTTTGAAATTGCCAAAACCCG
>JAAZTK010000257.1:0-24540 GCA_036507255.1 Megalothorax incertus | reverse complement strand
AAAAAATTAATATTTTAGTTACAAGCATAAATAGGTATGATCCGTATAAATGCGGAATACAAATACTGATTTGTGAGCCAATTGTACACTTTTTTGAGGCAAAACTCGCGCAAAAAAATAGTTTATTTATTTTTACATGCTCTAAACTCTTAAATCTCAAGGTGCATTCTCCCTATGGGGTATTCAGACTATTCTACGTGATACATAATCAAAAAATACACCATTTGCATAGGTTTATTCGTAAGAACTCTAAAGAACTCATCTCATTTCACTCTTCAAGCTCAGTCTTCGGAGATTGAAACCTTGAGATTTCCATTGAGTTCCCTTTGAAAGGAATTGAGCCATTGGACAGTCAAACCACCCAGAAATTTATTATATTTATATTCCAGAGCACTCTCTTTTTAATGCACTCTTACCCAGGCCATATAATATGCTCTGGTTAAATAATCCACCTTTTTTTCACACCATATAAGCACACCTATAGCCATAGCCATTATAGCGTGAGCATGAGTCTCATGAATGAATATACATTTTTCAAGCTACAAAGTTACGAAGTTTGGACTTGTTTTAATTCGAAGTGAATAAAAAACCAGGTCCAATAGCCAATTGAGCGTTAAGGGTCTTCAGACCTGTCCTTTATCAGATGGCTATAACGTATACTCTTAACTTTATCATTTTAATTGTCTCGGCCAATACATCTCCTATACATTCTAACTGATCTCATAATTCTTTCTTAATCACAACAACAACTCTTCTTAATCTACTCCAATTTCTCCATGAAATACCATGAAATAGCATGGTATTCCCCTTATCAGCCACACTATATCCCCCCTTGATTTGTTTATACCATCCTTCAACACTTGATCAGCAAACTATATACAATTGTCCACAAGATCCACTGTCATTTCATTCCAAGTCTCATTCTCACACTCGCAAAACCCGTGTACATATAGGCTTTAAGCCTATCCGTATAAAGAGTGACTATATGGGCCCACACACGCTATTATTCCATTATCTTAAGCATTTTTGGCAACGCATTTAACTTTTACTCATGAATCCATTTGTTTTTTATATCCCTTTCGAATTTATGTCACTTCTTTCTCGAGCCTGTGAGATAGTGGCTGGATCTTTCACACTACAATATGCTTTTATATATGATTATATACCATCCTTTGAATCCAAAGCTCTTAAATTTGCATAACGAGAGCTGGGGGATTCAATTAATCATATACAAATAAAATGCCACAAATTATCTGCGTGTATTCTCTGTATTCGAGCCAGAGTCGAAGAGGAGGCAGGAAATTTTTGGCGGGAAGTTAACAAGGTCACACCATGCTGTAAGCCTGTGAGAGTGGTCGAGAGATAATGAATATTCAATAGAGTGGAGAGAACTCCTACCTACCTAATATTGTATTGCTTCTCAGATCTGGAAAGCTAAACACGTTCGCTCCGTAAGGTATAATACAATATATGAAGATAGGCTCTTATAACCAGAATCTTATTAGAATAATTCGAGTAGGAATAATAAATTCGTATAAATACGACGATAAGTAATACATTTAATGGACATGGAGGAGGCTCATCTGGTGGTAAGAATAGGGGGGAATCGGCTCACTTTCTGCCCTAAAGGGTTAGAGTCTGAGAGCCAACCCGTGTCCTGACCCCGCCCAGGCCCCGCCTCCCGGGATCCCTATCCCTTAACATGGCCTATGCTTTAACCCTATCCCTTAACCCTATCCCTTGAGGCTCGTTCGTTGAATATATACACACCTATAAAGAGCTTTACTTGTATACTATTTCAAAATACAAAGGATACAAGTAAAGATCTTTTCAGGTACCTCCTGCTGCAAGGGTATAGATGTGTTGAGTTGGGCTATAGAGAATAGCGAAGGGTTGCTCCCTCGGTGAAGTGAAGGGGTGCTCCCACGGTGATATGTGTATAGAGCAGAGGAATTGGGAGAAAGAAGGGAATTTCTTCCCTCACTAACTCCTACCCCTATGCTCTATACATAGAGCTTGATTTATTCGTAATTAATTTACAGATTTCGATAAAATTTACATCTAGCCAATCATTTAATAAATTAATACATGTAAAAGTAAAATCTAACAATGGAAATCCCTCATCATCATCTAATCTAAACTTAATGTAATCAGGGACAATATGTTCTAAATAAAAAATTTTTTTTGAAGGAAAAATCTTTTTTAAAATTATAGCATTAGATTTGAAAATACATAAAATGAACCTATTGTTCCTAAAACTATTTACCTTTAACAATAAAGATTTTAAACAATAATACTTAGGTTGAGGCATTGTTCTACACTTACAACTATCGGAGCAGGATTCTCCGCCTAAATTTCTATAAGTAATACATACTACATGTCCTCGGTGGGAGATGAAGTCCAATAAAAGCATCTGAAAAAATAAAAAAAAGCTACAATGTCTAAGTGAATAGACAGTAAGCTACCCTAAGCCCTAAGCCTGACATTCTATTCCTAAGCCTTACTCTTAAAACTAATATGCACCGCGCTAATCCTGAACCTTTATTCTTAAACCTGAAAACTTACCTGTTTCTCGAACCTACCTGTTTCTCGAACCTTAATATAATGCCAATAAATAGGCACGAGCTAAGAAATTCCGAAGGAATTTCGTGCGAGTGCCTATTTATTACTAAAAATTCTAAATTCAAATTTTAAAATGTAGCAAAATACCTAACTGATTCCGTAAAATGCTTATGCATTTAAAATTATGAATAAATATTTGAATCTTAATGTAACTAAATGAGCTCCTCGCGCTAAACTCTAAAACCAAAGGCTAATTCTACATGTAATATACTTTAAGATGCACATTAAATCCTAAAAATGTCAAAATGCATTCCCTTTAATAAACCAAAATCCTCATTCCCAATAAAATCTAACTAAAAACTAAATGCACATGGTCTCTACTCTGCCCGCTACCAAAAATGCCACCAAAAAACCCCCTACCAAAATAAAAAGGGTAGCTTACCTTTAAAAGATCCTCCTCTTAAATGCACTTTGCACAATTCTTCAAACTTCACCGGCACAAAATGTACAATTATTTACAATTCACACTCCTCTAAGCACTGTACAATTTTTACACTCTTCGATCCTGGCTTCCCTCGAACTGCAATATTTACAAATTAACAAAAATACATTTTAAATCTTTGAAACCACCTGTTGCCGGCCCGAAGGCTCAGCACAGAATGAGGCTCCCTCGGGCAGAGATTGGAATCCGGCACATCGCGCAAGCGTCAATCAAGAAAGCACAAGCACTACACAGATATGTATGCTTGCAGGGGTAGAGTACTACGGATACATCATTGTTAAAGCATATACTGCATTTTTTTCCATCCGACTTCCCCTCCTCTATATAATCCTCCTTCCTATATAGCATAGAGAATGCACAGAAAGTAGACCGGTGATACTTTATAACATATTCACTGCTGAGGAATAACGGTTGTGCCCTGCAGCAAAAGCAGACGGGGTTCGATCCTACCATAAAAAATCCGTTTGATGCAACCAAGTAGGTCTCCCTTTCATTTGGCCTACTAAAAGTCTCGAGTCTTTTGCTTATATCCCTATACTCGGGGTGCCCGAATTTACCTTCAAAGGCGTACTCGGTCTTCCAACGGGGAACATTCATAAAGGTTCTTGAGCGGACCAAAGGGCATCGGGGGAAGTTTGTAATATGAATCTCAACAATATCATCCGTAGTTTTAAAGTTCCCGTACAAACCTATAGAAAAAGATATTAGTACCTACATATAGTGTATATAATATATACCTCGGCAGAAGGCGCAGAGTACAAAGTCTCCCATCCCCGTATAATAAAATCCATAGCGGGCAAGGATTTCTGGGTGAATATTCCCCGTCCATCCTTCAAATGATTTCAGCCTCTCCTCCTCAAACTTGAACCTCCACTCGACACTCATTCTGAAAAGATAATAAAAGAGGTGTTTGTCATTGTCCAGGGTGAACGGCGTGGACGTCCCTCTTATCTCACCCCATGTGGGGTTTTTAACCCTCTTTTTTTGTGTTTTTTTGGGGCTTTTACACCCTCTTTTTTATTTTATAAAGCTTAATACATATTTATCATTTTTTAATAGGTTCTTTCCAAACCTCCTAAATAATTTTAACATTGAAAATTTTCTAGTCTTAAAGTAGGCGTACATTAAGCAGTACTGCGCGCAAATTGATGAATCTGAGCTCTGAAGTTGATTTCTATTCTCTATAATATAATCCCAAATTGGAAACCCATAAGAGCTAGGCATCCTACCTAGGCTGTCAAAAAAGAATACATTCCTACAAGCATCTATATAGAAGCATACCCAATGACTTCCTGGGGGATCACTTAAAGTATTTACAATATAAATTGATGGATAATTCTCAAAAGATAATTTGTTTTTCCCGAATACATCCCAATATTTTACATCTCTTTTATTAACTACCCTAGATAACTTATATTTTACCGTATCTAAATTCATTCTACTTTAACATTTCCTAATTTATCTATTTCTACTTGCCCGTCATACTGACACCAACATATTACATTAAGGGGATATGTGAGAGCTGCCTTGAACTCTAAATCAATCTTGAGGATGCCAGATCTTTCAATTGAATTCATTTTTGCAATTGTAGATGAGGATATATCGTATACTATGAAAAAGTTTCCTGTCCCGTAATTCTCCAAAAGTATTCCGTTACCTAAATCCTTGTTCAGTTCCAGAAGTGATGAATATCCAATCATTTTCTGCGCAGTGTCAAATGCAAAATTCAAATCCCTATGAATCAATGGTTCATTATTAAGGGTTACGACAATTTTTCTCAGGCCGTGGTGTTCGAAATTAAATGGATTTGTGTTCAAAACCCCTTGAATGACATCAGGTTTCATTAGAGCTACAACCAATTTGTTGGGGATTTTACCCACAAAAAGGTTATTGGAACTCCCGCTTAGCGAGTCCTTTGAAATGTTAAATGTCTTTACCTCTACCTTTTGGGTAGGATATTTGGCCGGAGTTCTTTGTATTTCAGAAGCAAACTTTGAAACAACGCTATGTTCTGGATATATCTTTTTAAAGTAGTATATTGCCTCTGTTATTGAAAGCATATATGGACTGGAAACATCTCCAGCCTTTTCGGATGTATTAAGCAAACAGAAATTATCGGGATTCCTCCTCAGCCTAATTTTTATATCTGTATTTGGAGGAATATACCTATTTTGCAGCGCCAAGTCAAAATTAATTCGACCCATCATCTCAAATTCCTTACTTAGGGATATCAAATCAGCTCTAAGCTTATATGATGCATTAGTAGTTGTATTAAGTGTGCCAGGATCCAGATCCTCATAATACACAGTGAGCCTATCCTCGGTGAGTTTTGTATTAGTGTCGTGCCCGAGCATATTATTTATATATGCCTTATACGGATATATATTCGTAGCTGGCTCAACCACATTTCCATTAATGGAGAGCTCTGCACTCTGGAACATTGAGTGCAAAAAGTAGTTGGTAAGGCTAGGAGTATCAGCTGTTTGGAGAGAAGTTCCATCCTTCCTTAATACTTTGCACCTTAAGTACAAGTACGAATTATGGAAATCCGTAAAACAAGTTGGATCCTGGATAAGATTAAATTGAAGCTCGGAATATCTCTCCTTTGGGGAAGTGAGGGGATATACGGGATAAAATTGAGCATTAACAACACTTATATCAGTCTCATTTTGACTGAATAAGTCATACTCAGACCTCATGACACTCATTTTTTCTTCTTTGTTTTTCTACCTTTCTTCCCGGCACCAAATAATTTACTGGCTGGCTTCCTCTTCTTCCTTTTACTCTTTTTCTTTTTACACTTTTTTATAGACTTCTTCTTTCCCCTTCCAACCAAAGATCTCTTCCTCCGCTTTTTTGAAATTGGCTTAGATGATCTAATTGGAATACCAAAAGAATCTGTAATTCCAACTAGCCCTGCTCCGCACAATTCTTCCTCCATATTATGGATGAATAGGTCTGAAATGTAACGTGATGTACGAGGGTTGGGTTAATACTGTCACCGGTTCTAAAAATTCATTTACAATATCTACGGAAATTGTATCAATATAGTCCTTTATTACCGGTGCATAAAATATATTGGTCAAATTCAATTTGTTCTCTTCAAATATACGTACAAATGGATATATGCCGGAGTTTGCATACTGATTTTTTATTATGTCTAAAAGCACAAGTACATGGTGCCCCATCTTAAAGTCTACCGAGTAATCTAAAGTATCAGTTGAGGTTACAAATGAAGTACGGAAGATCCGGGAGAGGACGCGGCCGAATTCCAATTTCATATTTTTCACAGGAAATACAACTTTCAATTTACCCTCTGCCATTCTAAACTGTACAAGCTTATCCTTCAAAGCGATATTTATTGAATCAACTAATCCTTTCATTGATGGAGTTGTGGGCTCTTTTACATGAACAACATCCATCTTGGTTTCTAATTTATAATCTAACATAAATTCCTGGGTATCAAGTAGGGTATCGAGCAATTTTTGATTGGGTCTTTCTTGGGCAAATACTTGCCCGAATACAAATTTGGTTAAACCCCTAAATCCTAATATATCGGAAAGCGTTGTGTCAATTTCTAAATAAGTATGCTGGGTAGTGATATTGACTCTACAAACTGGTTCTCCCAGGGTTGGAGAAAGAGCTGTTCCAAATCTAATTCCTCTGCCCGTAAGCAATTCATTTATTCTTGTAACCAAATGATTAATATTTGTTGAGTCCTCTTTTTTAAAAATAAAGGGTTTTACCTCAATATCCTTATGTATAAAAATCTCATTTCCACTGGTCTCATCAGTTGGAAATATTGTATTCCTGTGGGTATATCCTATATCCACTAACCCTACCTCATATGATCTTGAAGGTAAGTGCAGAGGCTTATATAATTTGGTAGTAAATCTACTACTGTTGTTCGAAGGAAAGGTAACCTGTCCTGCCTCTGAGTGCAGGTGCACGTAAAACGAGTCCATCACGACGGGGCGCTAATCAATTCCTCTTTGTAGAAGCCACCTGTGATCTCCTCATTATTTTTATCCTTTAACTCGTAAGTTATAGGCTTTGTATCTCGGACTTTTGAAACAAAAAACTCATCAGTCCCAAAAGTCTGGGCATAACCCTTTTCAAAATGCTTTTTTATTTTGGAAATATAAACTTTATCTCCAATCTTAAAATTAGCCTTCTCCTTTTTCTTCCCAATAAGACCTGAATACAAATTATCCCAGACCTTGGCCTCCGTCTCCTTTTTTACCTCATTCGGCGCCATCCCGATTGAGCGATGATAACTGTTATTCAAAGAGTTTATCATGCTCTGCAGGATATCTATATACCTATGTTTACCAGTATAGGTAAAGTATCTGCTTATCTTAGCCATTAGGGTTTTGTTAGCTGCCTCAATGATTGATGCCTTCACCGAGCTGTATGTCAGATATCTTTTTATTTTTTTCTCCTCCAAGTACCTGTCCATCAGCCTATTTTTAAACTCCCCACCAATGTCCGTCGCAATCGACCGGACCTTCCCATACTTTTTTATTATTTTTTTAAATGCATTGAAAGATTCATTAGCTGTCTTCTTTTTTAAAGGCACTGCGTGTTGGACTTTGGAAAATACATCTATTGAATGTAGAATATATTTGTAGCCATTATTCTCCTTCGAGTATTTCGATAAATCTATTATATCCATTTGTATCTGATCTAACGGAAAACTAACTATAATTTTCCTCATGGGAAATTTCTTCCGTGCAGTTTTATGCAATACATATGAAGGAAGAGATGAAATGGATTCCTTTGCCTTTGAAATTGTTATATTTTGATTCTTCGCAAACCCGCTCAATCCAGAAAAGGAGCCGGGTTCTTTCGGTTTTAAATATGATTTTTGCAAACTATCCATCCTAAATATATTCTTTGCAAAGTGTCAATGCATCTTGCATTGAATTGGTATCAGAATTAGGAGTAGAGTAATATAACTTAATTAATTGTGGGATTAATTCCGGGATTTTTCCTACCTCAAAGCAAACATTCTTTTCCCCTTGCTTAATATAAACTTTATTATTATTAACCCAAGAATTTAAAGAATCCGGCTTACCTTCTAGTTTCGATAAATATTCCTCTCCGGAGATTTTTCCTTCGGCGAATCCTTTTATGATGGCATACTTGAAAGAACTTCTAAAGTCGCATTGGGTATGGTCACAAGGAATTGTAAAAGGGCACTTGGTATAGTTATTAAAATCTTTGTCAGGTTGGGGAAGACCTGATAGATTATTAGACACAAGTTTGTAACCTGGGCACTTGGGCATTTTGGAATGAAATAAAAAACACTCGGAGCACTTTGAATATATTGAGTTTCAATAGGCTTTTAAAATTTCGAGTCTATAATATTTTTTAGACCTTCCTCGTAGGTTTCTGAAAAATAAAATATAAGAATTAATTCGAGCCAAATCTTAAATTAACTGGAAGTACATTTTTATACGTTGCTGCAATATTTGAGATTTAACAAGTCGAGTAAAATCGGAAATAAATCCTTTTCCTTGAATTCACTACGATATGTCATGAAATTAAATATATTATTGCGGCGATCGAAATATATGTATGCATTTGGTGATTTGTTGCACTTGTGCTTATACATATGCGCAAAGTCATATATTATCCAATCCATGAATTTCCGGTGAATATAATCCTGTCCCAAAAGGGATCTGTCTGAGCCCCTAATCTCAAAATACTCGACGACCCATTCACAGGACATTTCTGGATTTAATAAATTAATTTTCCTGGAGTAAAATCAAGTCCAAAATGATAGAGAGGAGTTCCTCGCGGGATATTTTTGTACAGCTTGGTAAATAATAGTCGTTCTTATTCTCTGCGGGGAAATAATATTTATTTGGTTTTAGAATTATAACTTTAGGTCTACATTTCCTACATTCGGTTGTTATCGGCATCTTTTCAGAACAATCGCATTCCCATTCGCAATCGCAATCACTGTCACTAACTCCTGTATATCGGTACGGGGTATAAGTATTAACCCAACCAAAAGGGGAATTTTTGCATTGGGTCTTGTAAATGTGCGTGCAATCGTATATGATTTCTTTCAAATGTTTTAAATCAATTCCTTGGTAGAATAAATTAATTCCTTTCTTATTGTATATATAAAAAACTTTTTTACACGCAGCACTCATTCTGGATGAACAATTGTTGAATCCTTAAGATCAAAGCAGCATAAATCAACCCTTTTGTATTGCATTAAAATCAAGTCTAATAAAATATCTAGCAAATCCTCATGTGTAATATGAACCTCCTCCTCGTCATGAAAATGATATACTCTTTCTTGCGGAACCCTATCTATCGTATCTGCCCCGCAGGTGCATTCAATATAGCTCACATCAGAATCCTCACTGTCACATTCACATTCGGGTTCGCTTTCATAAGGAATTTCCGATGTTATCCAACCATAAGGAGATTTTTCGCATTTATATTTGTACATATGCGCAAATTCCGGAATCACATCTTCCAAAAATTTATATTTGATATAATCGTAGTTTGCTTCTTGGCCGATCCCATTACATACGGTAAATCCATATTCACTCGAACTTGCAGACATGATCAGTGGATTCCAAAGACAAAACACATGCAATAAGAAGATCAGTTTTTTGCTTCTCGGAAAGTGACTGATAATATTTGCAACTTGAACGATTCGGTGTTATATACTGATAATTCTGATTCCTGTCCCCGTATTTTAAATGCGTAGCCAAGTCTCGGATCAATATTTCCACCTGATTTTCATTCAATTTCTTTTTCTCTCCTTCTCTATATGTAACCTCAAACAAATCACCAACTCGTTGCACAGACATTATTTATAGATAGATTCAAACCTAGTCCATCCTCCCCGGGGTTTATTAAACAACGTAATGAAGGCTTGAGAAAAGAGTTCCTTTGGGATATGTTCCCGTTGGATCAAGTCTATAAATTGTGATAGACCTGCTACTTCTCTCCCCTTGTTTGGAAGAGTTTTAAGCGAGTATAATATTAAATCCACAATATGTGAATCCGGGACAATTGTATTATTGTATATTAATTGTCCCCTTTCATTATAATGCTTTTTTAAAGCATGCAATATTCTTCCAGCGCGATTCCTCATGTTTTTGGGAAAGAAATTAATGAAAAAATCCGTATCTACTACTTCCTCCACCTTCTCCTCCAATTCCGAATTATTCTGTATGAACTTCTCGTAGATTCCCTCCGGTATGACCCTGTAAACGTGGGCCATATTTTTTACAAATAATTTTAAGTATTGGAACTACTAAATCCCTACTTGCTATTAAAAATTTTCTTATATGCAAAAGCGATGGGAATTTCTTTTTCGCAAATTTCTTTAATTTTGCTTTAAATTTACGTGTATACTTATCAGCATTCAGCAAACACTCATAGATGCACTTTATTTCCTCCTCATCCGCATTCTTTACACTCTTCTTATACCTAGCTGTGCTTGAGACACACAAATCTTCTATAAAATCCGAGTTACATTCTATTCGTTCCATTGCTTATGATGAACTAAATACTAAAGTTTCGGGTGTTGGCAATATTGAAGACCTGAGCCTAAAGCATTCATGCGATTGAGGGCTTAAGTCTATAAAAAGATATCCAAAGGGCTTGGAGGTAGCAAGCTCATAGGCCTGTTCAATCCACCTTGTATTTTTAGGGGATATTTGAGATGCTAACCTGGTAATGGAACTCATGTCACGTATTTGTCTAAAAAAGACCAAGTACTGAGCATTGAGACTAACTGTGCGCATATTTTTCTCATAGAGGTTTTGTAACATCAATATCATTGAGATATTTTTGTGATGGATCTTTTTTATAAAGTACTCTGTAATTAATTTATTTTGATTCCCCGACAACTCGAGCATCATATCATCAATCAAGATGAGGGTACGTTCTCCGCAATTTTCAATATCTTTAATCTGATTCGTAAATTTTACATTGGGATCATTTATTGTTAAAAACCTGCTCTGAAATTCACTATACAGATATATAACCTTTTCTACCTTCACATCAAATATTTTATCCCTATTTTTAATAATCTCAAAAGCAAGAACAGTCTTACCTGACTGGCTGGGTCCAATTAGAAGAATCCCTGAGGGCCATTTCACTTGGAAATTCATTTCCATTGCTGACACGCACGCACAATATACACACAATGTACACAGAAGGAGGTATATACACACAATGCACACACAATGTACACAATAAATATACAGTTGTTCGCCGCGGGGTATTTATGGGGGACTGATTTATAGTTCTTCCACCTGCAGCTCGACAGCTCGTTTCTTTTTTGCTGCCACCACCTCTTCCTCCTCATCTCGCTTCTTCTTTTTAGCCTCCTGTTTACGAGCTTCTTCCATTTGCTCAGCATGATCGGCAGCAATTCTCCAGTCAAAAAAGGGGTAGGTGTGTATTCCATCCTTTCTGATATATCGGTGAAGGGTCAAGGCGTGCATAGCTACCTTATGCTGCTTTATCGTATATACGATCTGATTCTTAGCACGTATCATACGCATATCACGGTGAACAAGCTTTTTCTCTTTCAAGACATCAACATAATTCTGGTGGGTTATTCTTTTTAAAACCGGTTTTGAGATGCCCTTCCCTTTAACCACCTCATAAATTATTCCGGTTTCAGGGTTGAGGATCTTTAAAGAGTACTGTTTTGGCCCCAAGGAGCAGAACTCAAGAATAATATCATTAGGGTACTCGCTTTTCCAGAGACCGGCTATACCCATATTCTCCTCCTTTGGAATATCAGCCAGGTCATCGTATAGAGCTTTATTGCTTGGATTTATATTTGAAAAATCCATTATATCTCGGAACTCTCGGAGATCCTTCCCCCCGGACTTATCCCCGGGCTGAAGCTTTGTTTTAATGAGCATAGAGTCAGTGTCAATGTAGAGAAGTTTAATCCTATCCCCATAATGGGGTACTAGTCTTTTGTAATATGTCTCGTACAGCTTAAGTTTTGAGAGTGCGAGTACAACAAATCCAATAGCATAGGGCTGTTCGAATGTTATTACGGGCCGGTTAAACTCAAACACGGAAACCCCCTCATTCACAATATATCGAGATTTGTATTTTCGGGATCTTGCAAATTGCACAGCTGTTTTTGCATCCAAACAAATCCGCACATCGCGATTGTTTTTAGGATGGTATAGAGTTCGTCCGAAAATTGAATTGATGATGATTTTAATTATTCCACGGTAAACATCAGATTTCGACTCTTTCCTTTTCTTCAAATAATGTAGCATAAACTCTCGGAAAATTGGGCGAACACGGAATTTCATTACCTTGTGCACTTTCTTAAGCTTGAGACCCATTTCCAAGTAAAATTTAATTAATTTGTAATGCTCGACATAATTCTCCTTATCATTCAAAGAGAGAAGGAGCCTTTCAGTCTTGAATGGTAATCCATATTCCTCGCTTAAATCCTTTTGATACTTGGAAAGCTGTTCAAGCAATATTTTAACCTTATTAGGTGCCATCGGGAGGTATTCATGCTTCTCCGCTAATTCCTCGGGGTACTCGAGGTCACATTCCATAATGTACCCGTACCCCGCATTCTCATCAATTTTTGTTACATCAAATTCTTCAAGCTCTTTCCCCTCAAGCCATTCAAATCCATCGCACGGTAAGTCGCCCAACATAACTGAAGGATAAGAAGATATCAAGTCGAGAAAAAATAGCATGCTTCGCTCTTCATCCTCTTTGTAATTTTCATTTTCGGGGATATTTGCCTCCTCTTTGCGAATATTTGATATGCAAATCCCTCCGCGAATTCCTTTCTCAAGCATACTTATCATTTCCCTATCCTTAATCAATTCAATTCGAGCATTCGATTTGAAAAGGAGCGAGTGCCACGAGAAACTCGGGCCTGAAGGATAGTAAGTTGGATCTAGCCCCATTTCTGCAAATGAAATATCTCTGTAGTTAAACCACACATCCGCGAGTGTGGTCACATCTACGCTCAAGTACATTTCGGCATAATCCTTAAGTTTCTTGCAATCGAACATTTTGTAAATCTCCAAAAAATGTTCATAATCCTCATCTGTGATTCCTTCCATCTTCAAACTTGAATAAAAATCCTCTTTCTTCAGCATTTCAGTTCTCTCGAGAACCTCCGGATTGATAATTTTTTCATAAGGTAAAAGCTGCTTCCTCATCACCTTTTTCATTTGTTCCATTGTAAAATTGCGTTGCGCAAAAAACTCTTTAGTAATCTTGAAACCCTCATCCCCATCCTTTCCCAACTCCTTCACTAGATTTTCTAGGGATGAGGGCAAGTGCATATGGGCATCTAAGATTTGCACTTTATTTTTAATTGTTAGCCAAAGGAATTGTTCTCGATTCTTTGGAACAATCTCAATGTCATCCTGTGCTAAAAAGTCTTTTGGCAAGTTGGAAAGAATTAGGGGGACGTCGTAGCGGCTGCCGTTGAAGAGAAAACACGGGGTTATTTTTTTATACTTGATATTGATGTTACAATTGTTACATAGGGCATTCAGGTATTTCCCCGAAAAGTGGTCATGATGACGCACCTTCGACTCTTCATAAATAAGCCAACCACCATGTCCATCTTTCTCAAGCCTCGGCAAAAAACTTGTTCCGCAAAATTCGCATGCCTCGGCATTTTCGAAATTTATTATATCCATTTCCGTCATATCCATGGGTTCTATATTTTTTAATTCCTTCCGGACCAAATCACTCATTTCCATCAGCTTGTTAATGAAATTTTCAATAATATTTGGACCTGAATATTGCTCAAATTTAAAAATTCCTTTCTCTGACGCGCAAATAATCGCAAACATCCCGGGGGCATGCAGGTGCTCATATACAGTATTTCCGCACTCTTCCTCCATCGGAGTCAAGTAACATTCGAAATCCGCAAAAAGTATGTATGGGTATTTTAAAGTTTTGGAAAGATCCCGGAATTGAATATGAGTCTTCTTTTCTGGGAATTTCATAAAAGGACCATCCACATATTGGCATTCAAGTTCGTGTTTATCTCTATTCGCAGCACATTTGTGGTTGCGGAAGCAATACCGACAAATGTGCTGTGTATATTTCTCCCCCAGAAAGCGGCTGAGATCATTTATTGCTATGTAGTGGGCAATCTCTTCTTTCTCCACTCCCTCGTCATCCGTTTTGACATCATATACCACGAATAAATCAACATGGGCCTTTGCTTCTTTGATAGGTAGAATTGTCCTTTTTACGGGAAATATTGTACAATCCTCGTAGTCGTATATATTGACAGAAATTTGATTTCGCCTTTCAAATTCCTCGATATCCTCAAATGAGAAAGCGGTTAGACCCATAAAATCATATCTGCTGGCTTCTTTTAAATATTTTTGGGGCAAAGAGCGGTCCCTTTTGTGATTGCGGGTTTTCGGAATTGGATGCAAAATGCTAAGAACAGAAAGCTTAAAGCAGTCATCATCCACATCAAAACTTGTCCAACCTTGTCTTCTATCCAAATGCTCAGGGAGTTTTAAATTGCCTCTGGCCCTCAAAGCTCTATAGGTACTTATATTTATATCGTACCGTTTAACATGGTCAAAGACCCAACCGGATCCCTCGTGTGAGTAGATCTCGAGAGTTTCCAGTTGCCTTTTGAAGCTCTCGGTTATAGCCTTATTAATATAAGACTTGTTTAAAATTGTTACCGTTTGTGAATGGAATGAACGTTCCAAGACCTCGTCAGTTTTGATATTCCTCAGCATCAAATTTGTCACCAATTCAACACGCAACCCCTTCCTTTCCTTTAATTTAACTAGCAAAACATCCCGCGTGGGATTAGTGATGAACTCGTAAAAGTCCGCTAATTCTGTGTAGGCCTTTTTCGGCTCGTGCGCGTAATCCTCAAGGATATGATTATGCGCAGATTTGCGCAAATAAAATATATCGTTGTCTATTTGCACATCACTCTCTGCTCCACCTTGCAAATTCGGGACGCACACGTGATTTGCAAGGTTTTCATGCATTTGATCACAAACTCTGCAAATGTGGTGTTCTTCATAGTGTACTGATAAAGTTTCGTGCCGATTACAATTAAATTCGCACAAATCACACGGGTATAAATGCTCCGGACGCTTAAATTTAGATAGCGACATTTTGAAACCTCGAATCGAACTGAGAAAGAGAAAATAGCCTCCGGGAGATTAGCCCCTTAAATATATAGACTTTGAATCCTGAGTTATGGTTCTCTTTGTAGAATTTACAAATACTTCTTTCCACATTCAAGATTTCCTTATGAAAACTCTAAACGATTTTTTAATTGATGGTGTAAGAGCAAAACGAGACTGCAAAGATTGCTTAGACCTCACACTTTGTTTGGAAAGGCGATCGAAACAAATTTGTGTTCAAAATGCAATTAAAGAGGATCCCGTGATTTTAACATTTTACGAATATACAAAATTGCTTCTCGCACCTGTATTTCCAGAACATACCGTATTATCATTAGAAGCTGATTGTAATTTCCGAGAGATTACAAAAATTGGAAAATGGGAATTCAAATTTAATGAAACTCGGGCTAAACTGCAGAGGAGAGCTTGGAACAAAAGCTTCAAGTACTATTACGAAGCCTATAATCATTTACTACTAGAACTCGAGAGGACGGACGAAGTACCTGATTGGTACCTTGAGATCCTTCT
Organism: Megalothorax incertus; assembly: GCA_036507255.1. Taxonomy (NCBI): domain Eukaryota; kingdom Metazoa; phylum Arthropoda; class Collembola; order Neelipleona; family Neelidae; genus Megalothorax; species Megalothorax incertus. The sequence continues at coordinate 8,790 of JAAZTK010000257.1, read as the reverse complement.
CAAGGGATACGGGAGTGAAAAAGCAATAGCATTTGTAAAGGGGAAGGATCTTCCGTATATAAAATATCACGGAACCCTTTAAGTTCTCTCTTCACCCCTTCTCTGTTGTTCGCAATGGTTGTGTTCGTTGAATTTACAAATTCTAAAAATCATATTATAGGGTTTTATGCCCAAACCCTTTCAGATTTTAATATTCAGGGCTTAAATTTAACAGTGGAGTGTGCTTTAGACCATCCCTTATTCCTGTGCATTGATAACGTAGTGAAAAAACAGTGTTTCCAGGAACTCATTGCTAATGAACCTGTTATTTTAACACACTTTGAATTTTCGAAATTCTTATTAAAAACTGCGTTACCAACAAGAACGATACTCTCGCTCGAACTGGACACGAATTTCAAAAAGATCTACAATTCCCCGGAACTACAATTTAATTTGACACGCTTAAAAATTGAAGGGTAAGAATTATATTTTAATTCTAACAAGATATTGATAATTAATCCTGAATTTACAGTGAAGCCTGCAACCAAAATCCGGAACAGTTCCGTTACACCCTCAACCTTCTGAAGGACCACATAGATGCTACTGATGAACCCCCGGAATGGATACTTCACATCATTTGCACGGCGTTCAGCACTAAAAAGGTCCTCGATTTTATAATCAAACACCCGAATCCATTCATCAAATATCATGGAGCAACTTCCTAGAGAGGTTTTAATTTTATTTAATACGTAAAATGAACCTAATATAATAATTTCAGATGCAGATGGAGATTGTGAAATATCTACCCGAATCCGACCGTTTGAACCTTCGTCTTACTTGTAAAAATCTTAAAGAGCTATTTGATAAATTTGTAGGTGTGCATAAAGTATTTAGGCAAGAGCAGGAAATTAGAGAATTTGCAAAATATTTGTACTATAGGAGTGTACATTTAAAAGATCTATATGATTGGGATTTTGGGGATTTAAAGCAACATGGTAAAATAAGAGTCTTAAAAATTACTCTCCCTTTCCTTGATTTAGATTTTGAAGCTATTTGTATAGGCTGTCCAATCCTCCGAGAATTGCATTTAGAAAGCCAGGATTTTAGATTAAGGGAATTATTTAAGCCAGGTGTATTAAATAAGTTAAGCGTTCTCGTAATAACTGAACGATATATACAGTATATTGACAATACGGAATCAAATGTAATTGAAGAGAATTTTAAAAATCTGGCAAACTCGTCTTTCCCTAAATTAAGGAATCTCACAATTAAATTTGCGGATACTTACCCCCATGAAATGTGTAAAACCATTAAAGAGATATTTAGGTTAATTCATCACTGTAGCTTAACCCTCAGAGATATCCATCTATTGCTATTGACTGACCCGGCCACCCCCAACCATTTCCCAAACATCCCACAAATTGACCTATCCAGAGTTACAGATTTCTATTTGCATTATAATGGTGAATCTGGCTTTGGACAACATTTCAGGCATTTAAAATTTAAAAATCTAGAAGCATTTACAATTATTCTTAAACCATTATTACATGATCCAAATAATGATTTTACTCAATTTGCGAAAATCATTAAAGCAAATGAACAAACCCTTGTACTATTAAAACTTGTAAATATATATCCCACAAACATAAGCGGAGATATCTTTGCAAATTGTAATAAGTTAGATGTGCTTTATTTAAAATACGCCTTCAACGACGAAAAAACCCTGTTTAGATTCACATCACTTCCTACATGTATTACATATTTATTGTTAAAAAATATAATGATACGGAGGACCTTTCTCAGAGCATATCTCTTAAATTCTGATGTCACAAGACTGTATTTATGTAGGATTGGAACGGGGAAATACGGGGTAGATGAGGCTTTTCTTCGGGAGTTGGTGGAGGAAGAATATGACATGTTTATTAAAGATTATGATTTAAGTTTAGTAACTGGAGAATTTTATCAGATGCTTTATAGGGAGTACAGCGATGAATATGAAGTATCTAAAGATTTTAGAAAGATATATAGGCTTAATGGGGACTTTGATTTCGATGACTAATTTTAAGATATGTTCGTATAGGAATCTATTGTATATATCTGTATGATTTTAAGATGCAAATAAAGACTTGTAAAATTCTGTACTCCTTTCAGTCTCGTTTTTTCCATTGAATTGTTTTAAAGCATTTTAAATCGCAAAAATGAACGGTTTTGAGCTTCCCCTTTGTTCTTCATCATCGGCTGCTTTCAGCCTTGATCCCTGCCGGCATCCGGCCCCTTGGGAGGACGATTATGACCGGACAGAGCGAACCTTTGAGGTCGACCCGCCGCCATATGAGTGGATAGGTAATCTATAATATTATAAGTATACTCAAAGTAAAATATTCCTCCGTCCAGCTCCGGAAACAACAACAACGACTGGAGCTCCTGCGACCTACTCAGGTGGAATAATTTCTATAATTAAATCAATTGAAACACCTTTAAAACCCCATTTACTTCTTAAAATGCATTTGTTCAAAAAGTTGAAACTTTTTTCAAAAAATTGAAACACCTTTAAAACCTTTAAAACCCCTATTTACTGCTTAAAATACCTTTGGTTCAATATCTAATATAAAGTATTTAGATTGCATTGTGGAATCTGTCTCGGATGAGGTTCTTCAGGCTGTGTTTTCAAATGGAGGATTGGTCCTCATTCTTATCTTCGTACTTGCCATGTGGGCTGGCACATGCATTTGTTGCTGCATTTGCAGGTGAGATGCATTAATTGCATTTAGCGGATAGTTCGGATTTGCATATGCTATTTGTATTTTAAAGGCGTGGAAGAGCAAGGGAGCGAGACATGGGGCAAGCTGAAAGAGCTCGGATCATGGGACCCGAGAGGTTTGTTTACAAAAAGCATATACCTATATACCTATCGTATATTAAATATCTCTCGCTATACTACAGGCTTGATGGGAATGCAGCTGTTGCAGAAACCATTGTTTAAATGCGGTTGAGAGCTTTTTCCGAGAAGAATTCCAATGAAGTAGATCTCTATATACTCCTTATACCTATAATACTATATCTTGTGTTCTTATAGTACAATACATATTTCTCCTTTTGAAAAGCTATATATTTCTGCTAAATGCTCAATTGATATACTCAAAAGCTATCAATAAATAAAATCTTTCATTTTTCAATACATATTTTTATTATTCAAAAAAACAATTGCATAAAATATTAAAGAACATTGGAAAAAATAGGTATTTACATCATAATACTAGTAAAAAGGAGTACATAAAAAAAGAGAGTACACAAAAAGCATTAATCATTCTTTCTCCCTATAGTATTATACGCATATGCTTATGGCACACTCCTCAACCGTCCTCACATCTACCTATAGTATTATATACAAATGCATACCAGCAAGGGCTACACCGCAACCACCTTCCCTTTTGGTGCTGAAACCCCGGGAGCCACGTCTACCTCAACCTCCTGAATTTTACCCTTCGAAATCTCATCGAGCTCAACCTGCTTGACACTCTCCTCAACAACTTGAGATATTATCTTGTCAATCTGAACTAACTGCTCCTCTGTCATCTTCTTTTTTCCTCCACGCCTACCACCACAAACTACCTCACAATTTCCCTTCCCTTTGCCTTTTTGAGTCGAATCTTTGACACCTCTCCCACCACCCTTTCCTCCGGAGCTCGCCCTACTCCCTCGACCGTTCCCTCTACGAGCTACTCTTGCTTTTTTTGCACTTTGCCTTTTTCTAGCTTTTTCCATTGCTTTAAATTCTAAGTCGCTAGCTGTATCCCATGATTCGCTTTCTCCCGATTCCTCTACTTCAGAATCCCGTACCACAAAATGTCTTAGAGATGTCCTCTCCCAATCATCGCTATCCTCTTCTACACCTGAACTCTTTGAGGAGCACTCAGCCTCGAAATTAATATATTTCTTCAAAATTTTTTTGTTGAAAAGCCTTGGAACGGGTGAGAGAGATTTACCCGGGCTATTTTGAATGGAATCCACTGGGCTTGGTGGAAGGTAATCCTCATCTTTCATGGCATTGCGTTTTTCAATAGCTCTTTTTGTCGCAAGTAGCGGCGAAGGAGGATCCTCAGTACACGCAGGAGAAGCCGGAATATCAAAGCTTTGCGGGATGACATCTGGAGATTCCTCAGTGGAATTTTTGACCTCCTTCTGAAAATTAAAAATCAAGTCTTAAAATATTGGAATTTAATAAACTGGAAGTAAAAAAATGAATGTAAAATAAATAAAATATTATACCTCGGCATCTCGAATGATTTCCTCGATAATTTCAATATCCGGAAGATCTTGATTGGATATGTCTACGTCTTCAAGATTGATTTCGCTTTCTTTCTTATATTTTTCAACGTAATAATTTGCCTCGGTCAAATCTATTAGCGCAAGATCTTCCTCGGTCGGATCTGCTCCCCACTCTATTGGGTCCATTTCTGAACTGACCCTACCCGAAGGAACCCTTTAAATTTTAAAGTTTGTAAGAGGCTTTCCTTGAAGTACCTAAAAGAGTAAAGAGCAGACCCTTAAGTCCCTAGATGCTCAAGGGTTTGGATTAGTTTCCTCTTATCCCTCAATGGAGGAGGAGGACGCAGCTGCCCAAGAACTAAAATATAAACTCAAAGATATATTTACAAGTGATCACATAGACCTGTTTACCCATATATCAAAGTTTTTAGGCAAAAATGATTTTAAAAGATTGAAATACGTTAATAAAGCGACGCATGAATTAGTAAACGGTTATTACAGGGGGCAAAATAAATTTAAAGTGGACGGATTTAACGCATCAACAGTGAGAAAAGTGAATAAATATCTTACTTATTTCGCAGCTACTCCAGTAACTTCAGTATACTTTAATTTTTTTTTGGATCATGCAGATATTGATTTGAATAATTTTATTGTAAAACTCGCGCCGCATTTGCAAAGTGTTGAATTGGAATTTTCTGCTATAACTAAAGCACAATTGCTTGATTGTCTTTCTAATGCAAACTCCCTTCTTCACGCACTAGAAAAATCCGAAACTCTGGAATTTCCGAAGCTTAATGTGTTTAAAATTACATACAGGTTGCAAGATTATAGCCCAGGTGAAAAATTTTTAAATCTGTTCCCCCATACAGTGCCTATTGAAAAACTAATATTGGGATTTTGTTCAAAGTCTAAAAATATAAATACCCTAATATCTAGTGCTCCGTACGAAGATTTTAATGATAGATTTTGTCAAATTGCGAGTGCTTTTGTGAAAGTGTGCACCTCACCCAAAGTTAAAATCACAAATTTGCAATTAGATACATTGTATACAGATGAACAGATATCTGTATTATCTACAAGCCAAATTACGCATTTATCAATAAAAAAACTGTATCAAAAATATTTCTTTCAAAATTTTGCATTACAGCAGCCTCTACCATATATTCTTTTAGAGGGTATATCGTCGACATTGCTTCATTTAGAATTGGCAACATTTCATAATGATCTAGGAGACCTTGAAACGTACGAATTCTATAGTGTAAAAACATTTAAGATTAAAATAGCATTAACAGAAACCAAAACTATAAATCTCGCAAAAATATTCCCCGTACTTCAAAAGATAGTAATATATTGTGAAAAAGAGGGTAGATTATTTTCAAAGCATCCGCATGAAAGTGTTATTCATTGTAGTTATTTAACAAAAAATAATTTGCCAGACGATATTTCTCGAGTTTGCAAATCATTTCCGCAACTAAAGTCCTTAGTGTGCTCTGCATTTAACGAAGATGTCTTCCAAATATATGATTTTTCAAGAAACCTCGAATACCTAACTCTAATTCTACCAAATTGTTCCTGTGACTCGATTTATCGCATAGTTAGAGGGGTAACAATAAAATCCTACATTCATAATTACTCTGAGCCAGTGTATTATATTTCCGGAAAAGTTGGAAAAATTGAAAAATCAATAAAAATCCCGGAGAAAGAAATTAACATTTGCCAATTAACAAAATTGAAGAGCATAAACTTCTTTTCAAACAAATGTAATGAGAAGAATCATGCAAAACACGGAATCAATGATCAAATTCAGCGAAAGTTAATTTCTAGCTTGCCTAGTTTGAAAAAGGTGGCTTCGTGCGGATATACGAATATAAATCTTTGTGGAACAATTAGCGGAATAAAATTTTCGAAAAATAGCATTTCTAGATATCTACATTACGAATCCCAATAGTTTACCCGCATTCCCGCGCCCGTCCCCATTGCAAAAATGACGGAGCAACTGTGTGCAACCTCCCGAAAGAAAAAAGCAATTGATCTCCCTAAAAAGCCGAAAAAATATGAACAAAATTCCACTGAGCTCTCCGTTCTTCAAGCTAAAGCATCTAAGCATTATAGAGAAAGGAAAAAACAAGAGCTGCATGAGCTCGAAGACTTTGCTCTATCGAAAATCCAAGAAGTCGATTTCTTAAAAAAAGAATTGATAAAATTAAAGGAAGAAATCGAAGCATCAAAGATTCAATTAGCCGAAAGTAAAAGAGAGGCTGAAAAATACAAATCAATTTTGGCAAGCGTTTTTCCAAACCTTTCCTTTCTTCAAATGCTATAAATTATAACAATGTCAATTTCCGAGAAAGAAAAAATCGCCATTGGCGCATTACAACAGCTACGAAAGACATTTAATAACTCTCTAAAATCAGCTATTAAAGTCACATTTAGTAAACCGGTTCCGCCTTCCGTCCAACCCAAAAAATTGAGAAAACAAAAATTAATTGAGAGAAATGTTAAGGATACGGATCTCTTTGTTGTACCGTTTCCAGCTTCTGCGCCACCACCCTCTCTAATTAATAATATTTCGCGAAGAAAAAAGTGGAAATATGAACTCGAAACAAGTTCGGATGATTCAATCAGAAGAGCGAAAATCGCAAAGTTTTATCGAGATTATAAAAAGAAGGAGTTACAAGTGCTCAATGATATCGCGATCTCTAAAAGTGCTGAAATTCAAAAACTTCAAAGGCGGATTTTAAGTTTGGAAAAAGACTTATTCCTCACAAAAATATCTAAGGTATGTAGTAATATAATATATCAATCTTGCTATTTAATTTCCTTAATTAATTACGCTACTCTGTTTACAGCGGTGCGCTAAATGCTCGCAAGAAGTTTTGAAACAGCCGAGAGTTAATTCAATATAAGATTTGCTGCATTCCATAATCTATTGTAAGAAGATAATACAGGATAGATTTCAAATTAAAATTTTAAATATATGTCTGAATTTGTGTTTGCAGGTATCGCCCACGCTGTAAAATATGCTATATCGGACTCCAGAAGAAGAATCCGAACTCTATTAAGATTTTGCACAAAAATTAGCATTTATTTCTTCATGTCGATAATATAAAATAGTACAAACAAAATAACCTTTATTTTTCAAAACATAAATATTTATGCTTATACATACAATCCATCCATTAACCTAATACGATATAATTAGTACTAGTACAATATTAAAATATTAAAATATCCATTATTCCATTAATACAATATTTTTTATTATTGAATAATTGTGGCCTTTATTCCTTGACATAAATAATTAACATTGTACCATAATTTCAATCAGTCTCAATTTGAACACATAGTTTTAATACATAGATCCTTTCTCAAATGGTATTACTTATTATAATTCAAATTTATTGCAAATACAATAGATATAATTAAATAAAATAATATATTGCATCTAGGATAAGCTTAATTAAAAATTAATACATGTATCTTGGAATCTCATAAGCTGTAGCATCTCAATTTACGATACGAAAAAGGTTCATTTGAAAATCCGTATATAGTTCTATCATTTATGCAACATTTCCCGTATCCTAAATTGAATGCTACAGCTTATGAGATTCCAAGATACATGTATATCATAGTGTAATAAGTTAATATTCAAGTATTTATATAAATAATAGTAGTAAATAGTAGAATAAGCAAATCAAAAATTTCAAGGTTTCTGTACTCAACAATTAGTATAACAATAAATCAATAAAGAGCTCAGATATTTTTTATAAAATCAAAAATGCAAAATTATTAAGATTTTTATCCCGCAAAACAAAACTCAATCTGAAGTATTCAATCAAACAATCTTACCATTACCTATTTGCTCCTCTTCACTTTGTCAACCGTTCGCTTTACCCATGCATCTTTTGCCGGTTGTTTCCGTTTCCTACGTCTTTTGGTAGGAGCGGCAGTAGAAGGTGCATCAGTGGCATCAGCGACGGAAGTGGACGGCCCTGGAGCTTCCCTGTCCCTTGGATCCTTCTAAAAAAATTAAATAATGTGATAAATATATTTTAAGATTTGAAATCAAACCTTTTTTCTTGCCATATACCGCTCTAGATCAGCCCTAGACCACATTGGAAGTTCTTTGTTACTCCTCCACTCCACAACATCATCCCACTCATCTTGGGAATAATGATTGTAGAGGCATTTCTTCGTACGATACAAATGATTCTCCAAAAGGAAAACCTTATGAAAGTTGTGGTGGCACCTGTGGCATAAGAGGAGGCCATTGTGGTACCTACGGTGCACATTAGCCCGTCCAAAATAATGCTTGTCTCTCATAAAGGGACAACCCTCAAATTCACACGTCCCTTGGTCAGTGATTCCCGACTAGAAAGAAAAAAGAAATACATTTAAAAGCCTATTTATTGCTAAAGATGCTTTTTTTAAAAAGTTGAAACTTTTTCCGAAAAATTGAAACCCGTTTAAAACCCCATTTATTGCTTAAGATGCTTTTGTTTAAAAAGTTGAAACTTTTTCCGAAAAATTGAAACCCGTTTA
>JAAZTK010000256.1:0-24546 GCA_036507255.1 Megalothorax incertus | reverse complement strand
ACTCTCACTTCACCTCGCTTACTTGAAGCTGCAAAAAGGTAGGGATGTGAAGGACATTTGGAGCTCCAGGTCATCGAGGTCACCCTACTTTCAAAGTGACATCCATCATCTTGAATACCGAAGCTTGAAATACTCTGAATTGCGGCAGCCTTTTTGAGCTATAATTATAATAAATTGAAAATTAATTATATGGAACATGACACGAACATCTATCTAATAATATAATTATTAATAATGAGGAATCCTCATTGAGGATGTCCTAATTTAATTAGTAAAAGTAAATTAAAAGTAATTTGTACCTTTGTCAAGTTCTCTTGAAAATTATTCCCATTTTTGTTCCCCCATAAAAGATTATCATAATTTTGGACCACTGACAAACTTTGCTTGACTGCCATGATGGTTGGTCAAAGTCCCCGATGAGAATTTGCTAATTAACTGACAATGACACCTAATTAATGATGTTTAATTAATTAATACAATTAGTTACAAAGTTCCGGAACTTTTGTACGTACTTCGGTTCCCGCGTTTGTGTATTTGAAATTTTGTAAACGCGGAATTTCAAAATTCTTCAGTTGGCTCTCAAAAAAATCCTCGAAAGTTAACAATGTGTAATGAATTTTTAATTTTTGTTAATTGTATTATTGTTGACCCTATTCTGCATACAACGCCACAGGGATTGAGGTTAAGCTCCCCCAATTTGAATTGAATTAACTGCAAAAAGGCATGTTTATTTTAGATTGAAATTGCATCTTTTGAACTTTTCTAAATTCTAATATCTTAATTTTATTTTTCTAATAATTTACAGGACTTTCTAAATAATTTTGGTCCATTTCTAAATTAGCGGTAATCATCTTAATCACAATGCACGACAAATATGGTATGCATGATATATTTTTTTTTTCATTTTTTGTATAGCAAGATGAGCGGAGAACAAGACCAAACCCCAATTACCAAATTCATGGCTGATTTTGGGCGGAGGCAAACGCTAATTGCTAGTCGACTTCGTGGACATCTTTCAGGGAGAAAGGATACACCGACTGCAAAGCCACCAACAAGTTCAGCCACTCGGATTCAAGGTGGACGCCTTAATTTTGACGATACTTTTCTCCAAAATCAATCCTTCCTCAACATCTCTCCCGCTACACCTGGAATGTCCCTCTTCTCATCAGTATCCCCTTCAAAGAAACGAAGGCTTACATTGTTCAAAAGCGATGCTGATGAGAATATGGAGACTCTTAGAAAGAAAGCTGGTAAAATATTAAAAGTATCTTACAATTTATGGATTTTTAAAAATAAATCTATATATTCCTTCCTAGATGAATACCAAAGGCTTTTACAAGAAAGCCAAACTGCATTGATTGACTCGAGAGCACGAGCATCGAAATTAGAGACGCAGAGTAGCAAAGCATTACGAGATTACAAATTAAAGATGGATGAATTCGAAGAGACGCAGAAAGAAACTAATGCAAAATGCCGTGAATTAACTTTAAAGGTCAGTAATTCATTTTTATTTCAATTCTACATATTTCTAATTAATTGTATTTCCATTTATAGGCCGAAAATCTTGAAGATCAATTAAATAAGAGCCAAGAGAATGAGAAAAAGGCCCAAGACAAGCTCCATTCTCAACAAGAGGAACACCTAAACAAGATTGCGACAATGGAGAAGAGGATTAGAGACATTCTGATTGAAAATTATGATTTAAAAACAAAATGTGATGAGATTAAGCTGGAATTTGACGAAAAAATGCGAAAACTAACAAACGAGCTCTCAGATACGGAGAGAGGTGCTGATAAATGGGTTATTGATTGCCAACTCCTCAAAGATCAAATCACTCTGCTTCAATCCCAGCTAAAAACCACTCAAACTGACCTCAAAGAAGCTCAAGTCCTTGTCATTAAATACCAAGAGTATAAGGACAAGCTGGACACACCATACCAGGAAGAAATTGAGAATGAAAAAATTAAAGGACTTGAGAATCAATATCTAAAGGCTAAATATGACAATCATAAGCTTGTGGAGATTAATAAGAAACTAATGGAGGAGAATGATGGTTTGAGGTGAGTGTTTTAAAGCTTTAAAACGAGTCTTAAATAATAAATTCATTTAAATTCTAGATCAAGAGGACGTGATGAATTAGTTCTTGAGGAAAAAATCAATTATTTTGAAAGGCAAAATCGAAAATTAAAGGACGAGCTGAATGATAAATTAAAGACCGAAGAGGAAAAGAAATTATTGGAACAAAATCTGTACATGTGGATTGAAGCTGCCAAAAAGTTTGACAGTAGTTGTACAAGCTCAATGGAATTCGAACGTTATTTACGTCAAGTACAAAACTTGCTATTTGAGCTAAAGCATGAAAACTCGGACTACAAAATCAAAGTAGAGTCCCTCACTAAAGACTTGAGCAAATCTAAGGAAGATTCCAACAAATACACCTCTCAAATCAAAGGGTTAACTGATGAGAAGGACAAACTTACAAAAACTGTCAAATCCCTATCAAGAAAACTCTTCCTAATGACCAAAGTACATTTTTAAAAACAATTTCAAAATTTTATCGTATTTAATCCATGTATTTTATTTTAGAATCGAGATAGCTTGCAAGGTGTTATAGGATCTTATGAGCAAGAGTTTACAAGTCTACTCACACCTCCCCTTCAAGAACGGAATCGTCAACTTGAGGAGATTGTATTAGGATATGAAAAGTTGGTAAATGATGAAGAAATTGGGATTAAACCTTGCGAGAATTGTACCAAATTGAACTCTACGATCGAAGAAATGAAAAAGAATAATGAGGATATTATAAGACTAGAGGAGGAGCTTAATCAAACACTTGCCTCGACATCAGCATCCCTTGATGCGACGACTTCTGATGAAACTAAAATTGTTTCATTTGGTCTTAATCCAAGTCGATTATCAATTGAAGCCCGGATTAAAGAACTCATCGCAGAGAATGAAAGACTTAAGGGGAAGATTGAAGAATTGGAGAATAATACTCAAGTATTTGCAGGGGGTTCGACTGGAATTACAGGGGATATAAGTATGAATTTGAGATTTATTTTTGCATGAGTGCATATTTAAAAAAAAAAAAAATGAGTGCATATTTTAATTTTTAACATTAATTTCCAGAATCAAACGAAGAATACAAGAGTTTGCAAAGGAGATACGAACTTTTGAGTGAAGCTTATGATTACGAGACACAGCAGCTTACGATTGCATGCTATAAATTGATGGGATTCCACGTGACTTTGGTACGAGAGCCTCAGAATCAAATTAGGCTTCAAAGCGTGTATTCAAATTGCGCCCAGGATAACTTTATATTCCAGGTTTTAACTATACCTAATTCAGAAATACGATTTTACGATTAATTTTGTGGATATTTTTTAGGAGAATCCAGAGAATGGTGATATGGCCTTATTAGAATCTCCAATTCTTGACCAATTCCGACAGGATATTGAGCAATATCTTATAAACGAAGGGTCAATTCCTTCCTTTTTAGCATCAGTCTGTCTAGCTTATGCATCAAACCAAGTTCAGCCTTCCATATATGGAGATGCAGAAAGTGGATCTTCATTGCAAATCCAGTCATCCCAGTCTCAACAACAATCTACAAGCAATTTAAGTCAACAGCATAGTGGATCGAGGGAGATACAAGTTACGGTTCGAAGGGGAAGTGATGATTCTTCAGAAGAGGATGACTATGATCTTCCAGGAGAAGGGGAAGTGAGAGGGGAACCAGCTTATGACTCGGAAGAGGATGGAGAAGGGGATGTAGATGAGGAAGGGATGGGGGATGAAGAAATTGACGAGGAGGAAGATGAAGGAATGGAAGGAGATGAGGAGGAGGATATCCCGGAAGATGCGAATGAATCTGATGATTCGGATGTTGTAGAATTGAGTGATTAATACTACTATAAGCCCTTTTTGTAATTTTTCTTCAATGCATATGAATATTTTTTTAAAATTAGGATGAATTTTAAAACTTTTGTATTCATTTGTGTTTAAATATAATATTTATTCCTCCTCCGTTTTTGATTCTTGTAAATTCTTTTGAGAATTTGGCAAATGAGAAGTATTTATTATAAGTAGTAGGTAATTTATAAAAGTTTTTACAGAAAAAAACATTGTTTTGTATTTAATTAATAAAAACAAATCTAGGTTTACAATTTATAATTGTAAATTAAATTAAACAACTTATCCGAAATTTTAAACCTCATAAAACTTTTTTTGTGTAAATCTTTAAAAAATGACCCCCTTTATTTTCTGAATAAATTAATGAAATATTAAACATTTTGTGCTCTCAAATTATTGTTAAAAGTATAGTTTCTTCATTCTAAACTTTAAAGATTCTAAAGTGCAATTAAACATTGTATTGTAGATATTCTATATAATTAACTAAATAGTCTATATTTACCCCTTCAAGTTTACAGGTTTGTCATTTGTAGCTTATTCTCTGGGTTAATTAGGTAGGTAGTAGGTAATTATTTATTATATTAGTTAGAGTCTTAAGTTAAACATTTGTAGGTGTGTGTATTAGTATGAGATTTTAACTAGGTTGATGTAAACTTATTTAGTCATTGTTATTGGATTAGATTGTCATTTTTTCTATTCTATTTGTATATTAGTGAAATTAATGGATTAGTTTTGTCGATTCTGATGAAAGAGTTTGTTAAAGGTCGATTTAAGCGGAGGAGCATCGACCTTGGTTCTGGAGACACCATTCTGTAAAAAAAATTAATATAGGATTCTTAGATAATCCTAGGAATGTAGAGTATGTAAATTAAAGGAAGAAACTTATGGCCAAAAGTCTGGGCAAATTTAAACGTCTAGCTCATATTTTTTACACAGGCTTAAATGGGACTAAAATACCTGGCTGAAGTCTGGACCGGAAATGAAAAAGCAATTGCATTAAAATCGGGCATATATTTAATTTCTTTTCAAATTACCGATCCGCATTGATCCCCCTTGTGACGAGTCTCTCTCTGTGATGGATAAGTCGGTCAGCAGCGTCTCTCCAAGATGAGAAGGGATTCGCCCAAAGTCTGCATTTTAATTAGAAGATTAATTGATGTTTATATTGTATCGTATATAATGCCCCAAATGATTAAGTCATCTTACCGCTCAGCTAGGGCAGCAGCTCTTGGCCATACTTTTTGCTTCCAATCCCATCTCATCAACCTGTTCTGTCCAAAGGGAAGCTTCTCCTCCGATGATTTGACCTGGTTGGAGGTCAATCTCGTCAGTTGTATTGAGTTGAGCAATGACCCTCAAAGGATTATTGTCGTAGACTCTTTGCCATGTCTTGTAACCTCCACAGCTTCCTCTACCTTCTCCCATCTATAAAAGAAATTTTAAAATTTAAAATATGATTTGCTATCCTTAATTAATAAGAGGTTTTTTATATGAGTGGCATACCCAATCTCCAAATCCGCAATCAAATTGCCAGGCATCTCGGTTAGAGAAGATAAGACGATATCCCTTATCGAGAATTGCAGCCAATGACCGATCACGTCCGCTATTCCTGAACTGGACAATATATCTCTCTGGATCGAGAATATTCTCAATGTTCTCCTGGACCATCAAACTTGATGCCCAAACAATTGGAGTGAGTTCAGTTCCTCGAGCAGCTCGAACCAATTCAACGTAAGCTCTGTTCGAGTTTACACAGTTAATTATCTTTTAAGAATTCTAATTAAAATTGATCTCACCTCCTCTGGAAGGTAGCCCAAAGTTGAAGGAATTCCCTCTCCGTTCGATTCCTCCTTTGAGCAGCCAAAAAGTCAGTAATTTCTTTACTCGAATTCCAGCAGTTGAAATTGACATCATCTCCACCCTGTTCCCAATTGATATACGATATATCATACTCTACTTGTTAATTAAACTAGATAAATTACCATATGGAATGCGTCGGTATCAAATACACCCAAAAGATCCCTGTAAAGCTTGCCAAGTACGAGATATGTTTGTTCGTTGACAGGATTCAATTGTCCACACTGTAAAATTAAATACATTTTAGAAATCCATAAATCTTATAGGCAAATATCTCAATGGCATACTGGAGGTTCGGAGCAGAATTGATTCCAGGGTTCGGCATTAACACAAACAGCCATAGGTCCTCCACTGCTCACACTCACAGGTGATGGTTGAACAGAATTGGGTCCAGGTTGAACAGCGTTACTCCTCTCAAGTCCTTGCCATCCTGAGGAAATGTGAGACGGTGTGTCCAATTCTGGGATAACTCGGACACCCCTTTGAATTTTAAAGTATCAGTAAAGTTCATTTATTTTAATAATTTTATAGTTCTTTGACGATACTGATTGTACAATTTCTTACCTAATTCGAGAGTATTCAACAAGCTCTTTAATCTCCTCTGGGAAATAAATCTTATCCGGGGTGTAGGCTCCATAAAGAGTAAGTTGAGGGACTCTTTGGGAGTAGAATGGGAAGGAATGTGAGTCGGTAATATGCTAAAAATGCAGGATTTCCATTAAAGCATTTTCCCCATAAACAATCTGATTAATTCATTACCCAATGAAGTGTATTAAGCTTGTTATAAGCCATCCCATCAACGAGTTTCTTAATTGCTTTAATGGAGACAAAATTCCTTGACGTGTCCAACATGATTCCTCTGTAGGAGAAGAGTGGTCGGTCAATGACAGCTCCAGCGGATACAATTTGAATAGTATCTCTTTGTTCATCATAAGCAATTAGCTGAGAAAGGGTCTCCAGTCCATGGCGAGCACCAAAGAATGTGTCTCCTCGGACTTCTGCGGTCACCACATTCCCTTGGGTCTCAATATCAATCCTGTATCCCTCGGATGTGTCAAGGGTAAGACGTTCTTCAGGATCATCGACTACAATTTGAACTTGGACGACTGTGCCTTCGATAATGTTATCATATTGACGATCAAATGGGTTTGCACCTCCCTCAACATAGTTTGGATGCATTTTGACCACGTTTGATTGAAAGTCTACAATGACTCTGTTGAGGAGTTCTCGGATCCTGTCTGTAGGAGCGGTGACCGGAAGCACTCGGAGGTTCTGAGGCTTGAACGGAACCACAACTCGGCTCAATTCGACATCCCCTATTAAAGATAAATGAACATTAGAGTTTAAACTCAATAAGTAAGTGAGCAGATCAAATCAGAGCTTATTGTAGTAGGAGTAGTACAATATATCCTCAATTATTGGCACCTCATTTGTGGATGTCAAAGACTTTGTATTTCTCAAGTTCAGAAAAGGAAGAGGATTATCCGTTCAATCCTTTTTACCCAACTCTAAATTGCTTAGCCGCACATTAGAGAAGCCGAAATGCATTTACAGAGATTGTTATCTCTCCCCAATTGGAGGAGGAGATGTAATAACTAATTTGTAACGGCAATTCATGCAATTCCTACATAGTTTTTGTCGTGCCTAAACATTTTTCTCGCAATGTCACTGCCAATGGCTCAAAAGGATATACTACAGAAATTGATACAATTTCTCACACACAAATCCGTATACTTACTCCGTTTATTTAAAGAGTCTTGATACAATTTACATGATTAGCCAAAGGGAGCTACTACAATACTGTATTACATAGTACTTTGCAATGTAAATCTCTTATGCAATTTAAGATAGACCTGGGGGGTGTTTAGTCGGATAATTTTTACAAAAAATACTCCCTGTGCAAAAGCATTTTAGAACATTTGACATTCCTACACAAAAGCTCGCCTTTGGCCATTTACAAATTAGGTGCATTTCCTCCTCAGAAAAAAACAGAGCTTGCAAACTCGATCTTTAAAAGGGTTGTGTTCAAAGGGAGGGAGTGAATGCTCGGGCAAGTTTCGCTAAGAAATAACAATGAGAACAGTTGTAAAAGAGTGCATCTTTATCCTTCATTTACTCACGAGAAATAATTCATATCATTGCGGATCATAGTCATATTCCCGTTTGTTTGTGTACGGCTCTGAGGATCTGTTTAGCGAACGCTAAACAGCTAATCGAAAAAAAACGATGAAATAAAAAATGAAAGAAACTCTTTTATCTCACCTGTCGGTCTCGGCCAAATGGCACGGAACCGTCCGCATCTTAAACGACAAGTGTCCAATGACTGAATAACCGTAGAATCCGACCGCAATTTCTTTGTGCACGTCCCGTTCTTGCAGACATAAGTCCAGGGACTTGGCATTCTGTGAATTTGAGAGGAATTTGAATTATTTGATATGCGGATAAATTGTATTGAAATTTTTATGATTGATTAGGCGGAGATTTGACATAATTTGGGGCAATAGAAGCAAAATGCTATCTTAAAACATACCGGAAGTAGGATCCCTCCGATTCGGCGGGTAGGTAGATGACGGCGAATGCAGCCACAGTGGCCACAAGTAGCACCAATTTAAACTTATCCATAATTTTTAGTTTATTTGAGATATATCACTAATGAACTAAACTAAAAAAAATGTCCACCTCAACGCAAAGTTGCCTCTCTCTGAGGAGAATCACGAGGAATGTCACCGGAGAGTGGTCTAATGTATTACTTCAAATAAGAATTGCAATAGACACAAGTAGGAGACGATGACTCCTAGACGAGGGTGACTGGACGACGACTGGTTTTGGTTTGATCTGATATTCGGAATGGACCTGGTCACAGTGAGACTCTTTTCAAGATGAGGATGGGCCACCTTCAGCATCAAATCCTGTTTTCATCCCCCTCTTCTCAAAAAAGTCAGGAGTATCAGCTCTTGCAACCCTCAACGGCTCTCATTCAAAACCTCCCCAAGCCTCTCTAAAAATCCCCACAAGACGAGGTAGGGTTGATTATACTCTCAATTTCTTCAATATGTAATCTGGTGGTATTCTCGTGGCTCGCATATCAAAAAAATGAACTTTGATGTAACTTTCCGTTTCAAATCCTACAAAGGGTGTAATTTTTAAAGGGCATATCCGCATTTACCGAACAGCGGAAAGTACTGTAGGAAATTGCTAGTTAAATAGAGATCCCACAAAACAGATTAGAGGTCTCGATCCTCGAGTACATTTGAATTTTAGCAGGTTCATTTCAAACTCGAGGTGTATTTAACCCAGACCATGACCTTCCGCTCTCAACATCGTCAGTAAAAATATGGAATTTATGGCACTAACTCTTCCTTTAGGGGGTATTTTAATTAGGAATTGAAGAGCAAGTTCAGATAACATTTCTTTAATCAAAATCCCCCGAGCGTGCTATATTAATTTCACCCCATCTCTTCTAATGTACCCTACTACAATCTACAATGTGTAGCGAACCGTTTTGTTTTTCTGGCGTCGTTTTTTTTCTAAACTCGGCTCAAAGCTCAATTTTTTCATAGATAAATGCATATGTTTTCCAACACAAATCCCAAGCCGCAGATTCCAATTTCTCGAATTCAGGTTTCCTCCAGAGATATGAGCTTTTAGCTTTGGCCATCGACCTGTGAGCTACAAGCTCAAAGCACAAATCTTCCATTTTCCTCCTCACCTTCGCCTTCAACTTTAATACCAGATCCCATTGTATTACAATTTATACATTCGCTCGTATTCAAGTGTTTGGGTACCAAAGCCGGGATGAGTTGTTCACCCTGAATAAAAGAGAAGAAGACTCGGGCCGCTGACCTGACTGCGGATTCAAGGCAATCAACTAATTGCAGATTCTCGAGCTCATCTTGGAAATATGTGAATATATTGTACTCAAAATCTATGATATTCCAATAAATCCATTTAAATTACGAGAGCGAGTTTTGCATATATCCAGAAAAAATGAAATGGAGCTTATCGTGTGGCTAAAGAGTTGACGAACTCTACTCGGGATCAGATTAACTCTCATATCTGGGCATAGCTTATATCGTTTAAATTGACATACTCGCTGACAGCTTGATTGAAATGCTCTAAAAACAAGGAGTAATCCAGAGGATCCTGCAGACAAAAGGCAAAAGGTTAATTATTCAATGATAAATGATGATTGATATGATGATTTAAGAAGCTTTGATTGCCCTGATCATATATAAGTACAATATATCTGTGCAAATAGCAATATGCAATACAAAGAAATGAAATTCTGCAATATTTGCCCTTAGAAGGCTTTAGAATTCCCCGAGAATTCCCCGAGAATTCATCTTGGGATAAACAATTCTATAAAAAAAAGCTGGCAATTGTAATTTATGAGCTCAGATCTCTTCGGATTGGAGGAATAAATCAGCAAATCTCCATATCCTTTTGTATACGATATAGAGGAGAATGGGAGTTGAGAACCTCGAGATTTTTCTGCTTGCCTGGAAGGGTCAAAAGAATCTTCCCCTTTGCACCTTGCATACAAAGTATGTGGAAAACCTGTTTTTGCACTGGGGGAATCATTCACCCAATTATCTTAAGACTAGGGAGACTCCAAGAGTCACCTGTTGAATCCTCATCCAGGCTTTTGAGACCACAATTAAGCAATATGGAAATATGATAAATTAATCTTGTATCCACACCTGGACCAATATTGCAATATTGCATAGTAAACAAATGCTTATCCCGGAAACTTTCCTATATTGGGAAATGGTTCATTAAATCATTTACAGTAAGTCTGTAGTACGGATATATTGCATATACATAAGGTCTGTGTGTATACGATATAATCATCATAATAATATATTATACTTAAGTATACTGTGACGATTGTTGCTTCATTCCTCTTTATTCTAAGCAAGTAAAATAAGTACATATAAGCTATTTAGTATTCATAATGTGAATTCTATTTAAAGAGATACAAAAAGAAATCTATTTTATTCAAATTGCAGGTACAGTGCAGGTAGATCTTGATTAGATAAATCTTAAACTCATTTAACATTGGACCTTATCAATCCCTACTTGAAAAGAGGAGTATTGGAGGTACTCTCTAGACGCTCTTAAGAATTAATATTTCTATATTTTAATGCTGGACATTAGCTAGAGAAGTATATAAAGAAAGTTGTACGATATTTAACTGAGAATGAGTTAAAGATGCACTGCACTGAAGCTATCCGGCAATTTCCTATATGTTAAACAGGTGGAGACATTCTCCTCTTGTCATTTGATGTGAACAGGATTTCTTTCCCTTTCAATTCATTCACTTCAATAGTCATTGACCAAAAGAGTGTCACAAAAGCTTTAGGGCAATTTGAAATCATTATTCAAAATGTTCCTATTAAAATTCTTGATATTTCATCTTGTTCTCCTATCTCTAAATTCAAGAGGAGATTGCACCGAGGAGCAAAAAATCAATTATCGGTAAGATCTACTCGTAAAAAATTGAGTGCACAATTTTGAACTTATACTTTTAAGGCAAGAATCCCCTTGGACTTGGATATGCCAAAGTGAAACATGTGTAAAAGTAGTCAAGAGCTCTCAACCTGAAGTAGGTACATCTTTAGATTTGTGCAAACTTAATTGCGGTAAATCTGGGTCCCTTTGGCCTTTGCCAACCGGAAGGGTATGCCTAATTTGACAATCAAAATTAAGTCTTTTAATAATTTTTGGTACCAGTATCATATAGGCAAAGATATTGTCCCATTCTACCCCGAGAATTTCATTTTTGAGACCTTTAAAACAAATGATGAACTTGCCAAAACCCGTCTCAAGGAGGGTACATCTATATTTCGAGAGTATCTTCTTAAGGTTTGAAAAATAATCCATTTAAATCCCTGAATTTACAAATGCCTCGTGTATAGATGCATCCAGAATATAAGGAGAAGGGAGTATCTCACTTCCCCGGGAATTCCTCAAAAGCTAAACCCGAAATCCAGGCAAATTCAATCCGAATTAGCATCCATGTGACACGGCCAACTCTTAAGACTGTCAATCTGGATAATGCAGAGTCTTATCAGCTTAGCATTCATGATGATAGAAAGGTCAGTTGAAGAAATTTAATGTTGGTCAAGATTAAAGGGGTTATAACGGGATATTTAAGGGCTAATTAGTCCTGGGAATATTAAAAGTATGTTTATTCCCTCATTTCACAAAGGAAACCAACTCTGTAACTGTAATAATTATTTCGGAGAATTATTTCGGAGCAAGGCATGGACTTGAAACGCTCTCCCAACTAATTGCTTATGATGAGGAAGGGGATTCTCTAATGGTGAGCTTAATTACAAGCTTAAAGTAGAACATTTTTGGGGTATATTTCTTAATTCACTTTCTGGTTGAATTAGATTGTATCTGATGCAGCTGTAGCGGACGCCCCGGTCTTTCCTTACCGCGGGATTTTAATAGATACCTCAAGAAACTTTTTCTCGATTGACAGCCTCAAGAGGATTGTTGATGGAATGTCATATAATAAGTTAAATGTACTTCATTGGGTGAGAATGACAATTGACAATAATGATTAAATGGATTCAATTATAACATCGTATAAAAAATGCTGAATTAAATTATTTTTTAGCATATCGTGGACTCTCATTCCTTCCCATTTTATTCGAAACGAGTTCCTCAGGTTTGTGCCAATCAACTCAGCTACTCTGAGGAATTTAGTTCATTTTTTCAATGCAGATGACAAAATGGGGAGCCTATGACCAGAGAAAGATTTACACAATTGAGGAGATGAAAGATTTGGTCGAGTATGGACGAATTCGAGGAGTAAAAATCCTCCCCGGTAAAATATACCTTGCTCTAAATATCGTCAATTTATTTTACTAAATTATTGTAGAGCTGGATGCGCCGGCCCATGTTGGCAACGGTAAAAATTATAAAGATACCATTGCCATACCTAGTATCAACTGGTTCTCTATTAATTTAATTAATTCAGGGTGGCAGTGGGGTCCTTCTGAAGGAAAGGGAAATCTTGCAGTTTGCGTAAACCAAGAGCCCTGGATCCAGTATTGTGTAGAACCTCCGGTAAGCTATTTTGAGATTGAGATTTTAATGACAAATATTTCTAAAATGCTTTGAAATTCCAGTGCGGACAATTTAATCCCATCAATGACAACGTCTACCATTATCTCGGAGAGATTTATAAAGATATGCTAGAGATTTTTGATAACGATATGTTTCATATGGGTGGAGATGAAGTTAATATAAATTGCTGGAATTCAACTAAAGAGATTACAGATTGGCTAAAAGAACACGGAAGGGCCCTTGATCAAAAGAGCTATTCTAGACCTATGGGAGCTCTTTCAAAATCAAGCTTATGACAAGCTCAAAGAAGCCTCTGAAAATAAAGATATTTCTCCCATATTGTGGACGAGTGAACTGGCTAGTATTAAACACATTAAAGAGTATTTGGATCCCTCTCAATATATTATTCAAGTGTGGACAACAGGGACTGATCCTGTCATCAAACATCTCGTGGAGAATGATTATAGAATTATCCTATCCAATTATGATGCATGGTATTTAGATTGCGGATATGGAGCTTGGGTTGGAAGCGGGAATAATTGGTGTAGTCCATACAAGGGTTGGCAAACCGTTTACGAGAATAGTCCTGTGAAAATGCTAAGGTCAAATTCTTCAACTGTGAGTGAATTTGAATTTAGAGATGATAGCTCGACACTTCCTTCAGAGGATGAGGGTGAAACTGAGGCTAGTGTCAAATCAAGAAGTTTGGCTGATGAGGTGATGAGAAAGGGTCTGATTCTTGGGGGCGAATTGGCACTTTGGAGTGAGCAGGTCAGGAATTCCAGGTCAAAGGTTCCAACACTATCTCTATAAAAATGTGAATTCTTAGGTCGATGAAAACGCTGTCGATGGCAAAATATGGCCAAGAGCGAGCGCCTTTGCTGAAAGGATGTGGAGTAATCCGGACGAAGGCTGGAGGGCTGCTGAGGTTCGGATGATTCACAATAGACAGAGATATGTACAAAGGGGAATTCAAGGTAAATTAATGGAAGAATTATTTTGCGTTAATTTAATTATTTCCTGCATAGCTGATCGACTTCAGCCTCAATGGTGCCACCAAAATGAAGGACTCTGCTATCTTAACCAATAGTGAATAGACAAATATGGATTTTTATTTCTTTTTGGTGGATATTTATTTCACTTCTTTCTAGTTCTCATTCTATATACGGATATACAGATCTATAAGTATCAGATTAGATTTATCCTACATATTGTACTCGTATTTACAGGCTTAGAGCCTATTTACACTTTGCAGATCAATAAAGGCGATCATGGTGTTCTGAGTTAAAGATTTTTGAGGCACTTTTTGGTATGGAGAGGATATGAAGATCAATTCCTCCTCTTTAATATTACAATATGCATATAACTCGTATATATATTGATAATTTATAATAGGAACAAAGCTATTATAGATTTACAAGATAGACAGAATATTCTCTTGAAAGGAGGACGTAGAAGAGGAAGTCTCAAGTAACGTTTTATTATGGTTCTGCTCGGCTTGAAGTGCTGAAATCCTACCCTCCTCCTCCTCTTCCTCATCTTGCGCTGGGTAATGTGGCTCAAAATCCACCGGGTGGTTCCCTTTATTATTTCGGATATTCAGAGACAAGTAGGAATCTTCAATCTCTTCAAAATGGTCCAGGTGGATACAATCCCTTAGATCTGTTTGAGAATCCATTCTTGGCAAAATCAACAAACTCTCATCCTCTCCGAATTTTTTACCATCTTCATCCCGTTTTTCTGGGCTTGTAATGTTTAATGGGCAAGTTCGATTGAATCCAAATGGCCAAGTCTGATATAATTAATGCTGCATTAAAAATAATTTGATGATTTATCAATATATCCATCTTACAGGCCTTGGGGGGTAAATTGAATCCGTTTCAATCTCATCTTCCTCCAACTCCTTTTTTAAATGTGCAATATAAGAGGAAGCCAATCGTAGAGTGTCTAACTTGCTATAAATTATAGAATGCTCAATTATGCTTCAGCCATCTTAAATCTTTGTAAACTAACCTTAATTTGGTGTCAGCGGGGACCCACGGAAGTGTCGTCTTTAAGCGACAAAAAGCTCTAAATTGATGATTCCAGTAAATTAGATTTAGATTTAAACTTAAATAAATTACCTGCTAAGGACTCGCATTCGTGTTCTTTCTCTAGCATTTGCAGCATTCCTTTGATGAGGTTTTTCATTGTTGTTACGAGGTGTTGTTGATGACTGAAGATTTTTTCGCGAAGATTTCTTACGATTTCTAATAAAATCTTTGATTGATATTTCACCTGCACCCTTTCTCTTCTTTGGCATAATTCTCGGGGAAATTTGAGGCAATTAAATGCCAATTTACACTTTTAATAAGTCTTAAACCATATGAAATTCTAATTAACAGATTAGAATGAAGAATCCCATGATTGACTAATAAACCTTAATATAAAGTCCAATAGTCGGTATAAAATAATAACTACAATAGTATAAATAAGTCAGTAATACTGTAATTATTATAGTTATTGGCAAATGTCGTAAAAGACAAAAAATAAACTCGAAAATTTCAGCTGGTTCTTTGGAACGGATTTCTTCCGAAAGGTCCGAACTTCCGAGTTCCGATTGTTAATCTCTATTGCACTAATTTCATCCTGAACAGAAAAACCCTCGAAGTTGATTGTAGCCATATACGATAATTAGAATAGAATAGAGGAGGGAAGTTTTTGGGCAACTCCCCGAAGGCTGAACCCCGAAATCCCCGATTTTTTGTAAGCCAAATGGATTCAAAACCGTTCCCTAAAAGCATCAATCTAAAGCCTGAACGGAGTACCCGGAAAATAAAGTTTAAAACTACCAGGAAAGTTTTGTCAAAAACTTTTGTGTTAAAAATTTATTTAATTATTTAATTAAGATGCAACCAGCTTATTTGGGTGACACGGACTCTGAGGACGAGATCCCTCCAGGTTGGGAGGAAAGGGTACATTCTGATGGTCGAGTTTACTATGCAAAGTAGATTTCAAAATAACTTTTTGCAATTTTTAATTTTTAATATTTTTAATTGAGCTTAATTTTGTTTTAATTATTGACAGCCATAAAGAACAAACTACACAGTGGAGTCATCCGAAAACTGGCAAAAAGAAATTCGTACCTGAAGGTATTTCATTGATATTAGGTTTTTTTAAAATCTAATTTTGTGTCATTTATAAAATTGACAGATCTTCCATTTGGATGGACTGAAAAGACAGAGGAAGATGGTTCAATTTATTGGGAAGATACTTCAGGCAAAACTACAAAATCTGACCCAAGGCTCGCCTTTATAAGGGAATCCAAATCATCTTTGTATGATTTTAAGCAAAGGTTTGATGCATCATCAACGGGGAGACAAGTTCTTCAGGTATGTCCTTAATTGCCTTAAGTATCTATTTAATCGTAGTTTTGTTTTTTGCAGGGTGTCAATTTGACAAATAAAAGGGCATTGATTACTGGTGCTAATTGCGGCATTGGTAAGATCATTTAACCCATTAGAATTACCTGTAAATACTTATAAATTATTTTTTTAATTCACAGGGCTCGAAACAGCCAAATCTTTAGCATTCGCAGGCTGTGAAGTCCTTCTCGCTTGTCGAGACAAGTCCAAGGCGGAAGAAGCAATGAAGCAAATACATCTAGAAAGACCTGAAGCAAATCTACATTTTATTCAGATTGATTTGTCCAGTTTAAAGAGCGTAAAGAATGCAGTTAATGAAATCAGGCTGAAATTCCAATCTCTCGATATTCTAATCCTGAATGCTGGTCTATTCGGTTCTCCTTTTGAACTTACAGAGGATAATTACGAGCGTACTTATCAAGTTAATCATCTTGCTCAATTCTACCTCACTCTTCTTCTCAAACCTTTACTTATTGAGAGCAAATCTGCCCGAATTCTTTTTGTTTCTTCCGAATCCCATCGGTATTTCATTTAGAAATTAATATAATTCCAGTTCTCTTATTGTTTTTATTTACCATTTCAGGCAATCCCTTATGAATACGGATAATATTAGTGAAGATTATCTCTCTCCACCTACGTCCAGAAACTTTTATCCATTTATGGCATATAACGACTCAAAATTATGCAATATACTAATTTCAAATGAGCTCAACAGAAGATGGTCTATTCATAGAATTACCACCAATTCTTTACATCCAGGTCAAATAAATTCTTTTGGAATAAACTTCCTCTCTAAAAAGCTATTTTTGAATTAATTAGGCAATTTGGTGAGTTCTGAACTGTCCAGAAGCTGGTGGTTCTACCGTTTACTCTTCTTTATACTCAGGCCATTTACAAAATCTTTGGTATACAATTTATTACAAAAATTCTGATGAATTTAAATTTTAAACAAAATGAATGAATTTTTAGCAACAAGCTTGTAGTACGAGTATTTGGGGTGCAACTGCCTACGAATTGAACGAGATTGGAGGACAATATTTTAACAATTGCTGGCTATGTCGACCTTCAGCTAAAGCACAGAATATTGAATTCGCGAGACAACTTTGGAATATCAGTATTGATCAAATTGAAAGGGTTTTAGGACCTCTACAGACCTCAGCTGGGGATTCTAATCAAATAAAGCCAGACTATCATATCTAATCCGGCTTAAGATGCACAAAGATTTTTATTTTATGTTTAAATTAAAATATGATTCCAAATCATTCCAATTCAAAATATAAAGAGCTTTATTTCATTTATCATGTCTGCATATTTTTTAATACAAGAAAGAATGCATTTAAATATTAAATTCATTTTAGGCTTTTAGCCTTTTAGGTATTTTACAAAATACATTTTTAAAAATTGGGAAAGATAAATGTAGTATCATAAAAAATCAAATCTAACAAAAAAGGAAGAAAAAGCATTATTTTATTTTTAATAAAGTCCAGAGAATCATTTATTCGTCCCATCCGGAATCCTCCTCCTTTGCCTCTTCTTCCTCAACACCAATAAGCATTTTTATGAGGGAAAAGGAATGAAATTCCTCGGAATCAGCTGAAAATGGAATTATATTTATTTATAGTTCTAGGAATTAATTGTTAATTTAATTTTATACTTACGATCATCGCAAATTAAAAAAATGTAAGGATGTCCAGCTTCATAGTCAAATGAAATGTGCATAATAACGTCAAGTTCAGGCATCTCCAAATGAGGAAATAAAACATCAATTCTTCGAAGAAGTTCAAAGTTAATTTGCTCCACGATATTCCCATTCTCTTGCACTTGGTTCACCTTTTTGGCTCCCAATATTACAATTTCTTCACTTTTTCCCATGATAAACATATCCTCAGAGATGATTTCTACAATTGGGATTGCATCCTCCTTGCAAATCATTGATTTGATTGAAGCCACATTCTCCCAAGTGTCGTAGG
Organism: Megalothorax incertus; assembly: GCA_036507255.1. Lineage (NCBI taxonomy): Eukaryota > Metazoa > Arthropoda > Collembola > Neelipleona > Neelidae > Megalothorax > Megalothorax incertus. Next base: position 6,323 of record JAAZTK010000256.1, on the reverse strand, counting down.
CCCATTTTAAATACTTTGAATCCGCCCAGGATATTGCAAAAGCACAATAGCTCCAGAATATGCATACCCCAGACCTTTCAGAATGGCCAAGTAATGGCCAAAAATTCTCTTGAATCCATGTCCCATTAATTTCATTGTATCGAGTGATTCGAGTTGTTGTAATCCTGGGGAGTTGGTTTGGTAGGATACTTTGTCTTGGATTAAGCACCATTTTGCCTTTAAGTGGCGATACAAATTCCAAAATGATGTCATCATGTTCTTCTCCGTTTACTCTCCTCGCAATTGGCATGTATTCATTCCTGTGTACCTCCAACATGTACCATGATGTGGCCATATTTTGAAATTGAAGTGTCTTCAGTTCTTTTGCAATGATATCTCCAGTAGGAGTTTGACTAATGTGGAAATGGGAGATTGTTGGCCCTCCATACCAAAAGAAGAGATCATTCCTAAAGAAATAAAACCATTTTAGAATTTTAGGCTAGTGACATATTGGACATTGGAACTTACTTATTAGTCCAGATAAAAGGATCGAGAGTAGTACCATCTTCATCCAAATACGGTCCCCTAATTGGAATATGGAAGGAAGTTCCATTTTGAAGAGGGACCAGATTGAGGCAAAGTCTGCAGGAAAAGATCAAAATTCTCCCGATTCCTGGAAAAATCAACTCATGAAAAAACCTGAATTAAATATTAATAAATAATAAAGAATTAACCAGGCAAAGGTGGAGCTGGATTATCTGTAGGTTTCTCAAAATCCGTAATCAACATCAGCTCCACGTTGATGTAACTCACAGCCTCGTGTTCCATTTCCTCGCGGAATCGACATTCAATATCCATTGTCCTTCTCACTTCTTCCATGTCCTCAAATACGACCATCGAGTCAAGATGAACCCGATTCGGTGGAGGAGAATTAACGTTGAGAAGAAGGGATCCAAAGGATCGAGTTATTCTTAGAGGTCTTTGAGCCTCAGGGTAGCAAATCATGATTTCATCTTTAATTAGTTTCTCAATTCGAGTCATACGGTGTGTCCCAATCCTTCCGTTCATAAGCAGATCTTTTAGGCTGTGTTTGACTTTGTAGACATCCTCCCAAGTGAAGCAATACCTCTTGTCAACTCGGGGTGTCCTCATTTGTGTCAGGTCCTCGCCACGAGTCGCCAAATTATCATAACTTGTGAGTATCCTCTTCAATAGGTCTCTTTCAATGTGAAAATAACATTTGTTTCTCCAGAATTTCCAGCCCTAAAAAGTTAAAATTTAAAATTTAAAAATTTAAAAAATTAAACGTTATTTTTAAATAAAAAAAATTGTGGAATTCCTTACAGCAATCTTTTCCAAACAACCCTCAACTTTTGCCTTTAAAATGGACGAAGTTTCTTTTAATGCGAGTGTCCCACTACCATCATCATACTTGATGATATTTTGAAGGATTTCCAATGGCAAGTGCTCCAAACCGATGTCGAAATGGTCTTGTTCATCAAGGGACAAATTTTGAAATAGATTGACCACTTCCTCTTCTTCAGATTCTTCAAGGGTGGTGCTTTGTTCTTCATTTGCACGATTCGGGTCAACCTCGACATCCTCCACTACCTCGTCTTCCTCCTCCGAGTCTTGAGGAGAACCCCAATTATCAGAATCTCTATAATTTGTGATATCTAAAAAATAAATAATTAATTATGAAACATTACGAAATATTACAACGCAGTTTTTTAAAAGTTAAATCAACGCATGATATTTGCATTTATGGCTTACCTTTCGTCACAAATGACATGTTTGGTGTCCTTTAAATTGATAGTTTTAATTGCGGTCAATTTTCAATTAATTAATTAATTTTTGCCCGGATGTTCGTCGCAATTTGCGTTTGAAATTGAAATACCGCCTTAATGTAGTAGTATTTAGCAATCTTATGGGGCAAACTGAGCAATTCGTTTCAAATGACTGAGTATAACCTTTGACCTTCAATGATAAAGATTAAAAGAATAAATAGTCTAAATGACTCAAATGGATACTTAATAGGTCATTCTTCAAGCTTTTTAGCGAGTTTTTTATTTGGGAACAAGTAGGATTTCCCAGAAGACGTGATTTCCTCATTCTTTCCCGTTTAAAAAAGTCTCCCCTTCAAATTCTTCCACTTTCTTAGTTTCTCCTTCGCCCCTGATGCCTGTAGATATGATGAAGTGGAAACAAAAAGGTGAGAAACTTTGAAAGTTCAATTGGGGCAATCAGTAGTTGGATCAGGGGGTAGCCTGGTTTGGGGTTCAGGCCTTTTAAAAGCTACTCCAGAATCCAGATCTTCGAAGTTATTTTTCCAGTCGAGTCCAGGGGGAACAAATCTGTGGTAAACCCCATGAGCCTTTAAAAAGAAGGAGGGAGAGAAAGTGGGAGAAAATATTGAGGCTAATAAGACATGATTCAGCTCCAAATCCCTCGGCCAACTTTCTCTCACGCTTAAAAAACCCCCCACATGTCCATTTATGTAGGGGAGCAAAATAAATTGAAAGAAGTGGGTGAAGGAGGCTTTATTCCCGGAGAAGGAAAAAGTTTATAACGAGTGAAACGAGTCAATTCCGTTAAAAATCTATTGAGATTTCTCAAAAAAGTATATACCTCTATAATTCTACAATTTATAAATTGGATTACATGCTCCAATTTATTCCCTATTGTTTTTCAGAAAAATACAGAGTTTTGTTTGTAACTTTGTACATAATATCTGTAAAGCATTACCCTATAAAGTAGTTTGGATATGGAGATAGTCATTTAGATAAGGGGGATAAGCATAATGTGGCTGTATTTTATAAAACTCAAGCTTAGAATCTTTAGGTTTTTTTGGGGGATCGGAGGAAAGTAAAACTTTTTACTAAAATTGGATCAAAATCTTGAGGATAAAGACTCTAAACTGGAATATTTTTACTTGAATAAAAAAGAAGAGACACTTGCAAGAATAAAGGGGGAAGATTTCTCATATATTTATGGGAGAAAAAGTCGAGAGATTGGGACATAAAAATTGAGAATGTCAGAGATAAGCCTGGACATGTAAATTCGCATCTTGAATCTTGATGCATGGACATTCGCCCTTTCCTAGTTTACTTATTTTTGTTAGGGGCAAATACTTATTTGCATATAATATAGTGCAGAAATATTTGTATTATTTGCTAGATACTAATAAATTAATAATATACTGTGTAACTTTTAAGGGTAGTTAGAAATAAACAAAATTGCAAAGAGAAATGCAATTCTTATCGAGTTGGTTTCCCCTCTAAACTGAATTGCTTATAGCCCGTAATAAAGAGGAGGAGGTTGACGAAAAGACGGGTGAATTTTGTGACCATTTTTTACTTCAAGGAGGACACGCTGCCCCCTTTTTGTCCATCCATCTCGGCTCCACACAGTGTATTACAATATTGAAAGTCAGAGGACATTGAAAAGTTCACGAGTCCATTCAATCTTCTTTCACCGCCTTCACCGAACGAATCTTTTTTGGTTATACTCGTATTTAAAGCTAATTCGCTTGGACATTGCAATCAATCTCTTTAGCATATCCCTTTTTGTAGCTTGAGATTTGCAGGGGAAGGAGGGGGATTTTTATGGGAAAGATCGGATTTTTGGTTCCTCTTTCCTCCCCTCCATGCTTCAAATGACCAGTTTTTTAACTGCCTTTCCTCCTTTGTGTGCAGGCAGAGGAGGAGGAACAATGGAGTGGACTTCCTTTATAGCTTATACCTTCCTCAATGACCAAACTATCAACTATGTTACTCAATTTTGGGTGTATTTTGCTCCCCATTCCCTCGACAGATACAAACTTACAAGTAAAATTGAATGAACTTTTTATACTCGTACATATTACAAAGTAGTAGGGACAGCAGAATTTCAAATTCACGTAGCTCTTATCTATTAGATTTGGCGTATAATAAAGCTAGATAATTTAATTCCAAATTAATCCTAGATAAAGTAATATATATTTTTTTTAAATTCTCATTTCCGGATCCCCGAAAAATGCATCTATTTAGATAAGGGAAAGATTTGTATACCTCAAGGTAGGAGATTTGAGTAGGAAAGGCAAATAATTGGTTTGAGGGGAGATTTGTTGGCAACTTTGAAGGTTAAGTTGGTTAGGATTGTGGTTTTTTTCTCATCCCTGAGGATGGATGAGAAGGTTGGGCCAGAAATCAGCTCGGAATGAGCTTCGATCTAGACCTAGTAAATCGGGAATCTACGATATACTACAATAGTATTATCCGTATATAGGGAGGAGTGAATCAGAGTAAAGTGTGATAAGCTTCTCCTTAATCTTGACTCGAGAGATTTGTTTCAAGTCGTTCGAGGAATCCCCACAACCAGTCTCCCTCCTTATCTCTGTCACATTAAGGTCCACTCGCCACCGCGGGCCCACGATTGACCTGGCTCTAAATGGAACCGCATATAAAATGTGGTCTTGCAACACTATTTATTTCCTTTAATCTTTACATTGCACCCCTCAATCTTGACTATATATTTTGATAAATCCTTTCTTGGATTATTTTGGGGCAGAAAACTCATTTTTTTTATAAAAAAAATATTTTAATAGGAAAGAAATATATATTTGCGGGGATTTGCAGGATGCAATGGAGAAAAAGAATTCAATAGCTTTTTCCCCTCCGAAGAACCGATCTGTGTATAAATGTATATAAAATGCATTATAAAACTAACTCGGAATCCAGTACAAAGTTTATAGTTTCCTCTTGATCCGATCCGAGGGGGATGATCATAATATCGTAATGCGCGTAATACATTTATGTTTTGCTTCGATTATTATCTAGTAGGGTGCTTCTACAGGTTCACTCGGACAATAAATTGAAAAAGTTTGATATGATCCCTGTGTAGGGACTTGGATCCTCTCTTTATGGGGATAATGGATAAAAACCCAGAGTGCAATTATTCGAAATCCTCTCCAGTTTGGATTTTATACAAAGTCAAACGAGAGATTCATTGCCCCATCTCTTTTTTTAGGAAGCTTGGGGAGCTTTGAGGTCATGAGTCATAAAAGGTTTCTTCCTTAACGGTCCGATATGATCTTTTTTAAAATTTATCAGTGAGCCCAGCCGAGATTCTTGAGGGAGTGGGACAATTAATTTTAATTCAATTGAAAAATCCGGGTGCTTCGTTCAAAGTCTTATGGAAATCAAATGGGGGGAAAGATGAGATGAGTCGAAGGTAAGAGCATATTAAATGAATGCTCGAGTGAGTGCACCCTCGAGTTAAACGGAGAGATTTGTATGTGATTATGGAGCTAGAGAGGGAGATGCGAGAGAAATGGGTTCTTTAATATACTTTTATGAGTCCCTATCAAATTCATATCGGGGTGAATATACGTAGTAGTTCGAAGCTCGGGTACTTCGGGTTTCTCGGTGATTATTAGCCAGGCGGGTTTGACTCAGCATTTGCATGCAAAATAGGCCATTAATCAGAGCGTTCTTATTAATAAAGTGGGTGGGCCGAGAGAGTGTATTATAAGGGGGTATGAAATGGAATTTTAAGGGCAAATGAGTAGTATTTATCAATCTACCACCACTAAGAATCCTATATTCGTAATTTTGATTACTCCGCATCTTTGTAATAGAGGTATACAATGTTTCCAGTATCTGTTCTCATTTTATGATTTCACGGAGACTCAAATTTGCATCTCAATTTCCCCCACTTTGTTTACCCCCGTATCTCTCTCTTAGATATTTCCCCCAACCGTGCTCAATTAGAATTCATTTAATTTACTCTGTTTTTACACTAATTGAGTATGAGCTTCATCTAATATACTCGTAGAACAAGCTTCAAAGGAAAGATTCTTATTAATTCCTGGAAGATCGTTTGATTGAATTTTGCGAGAATATTATCTCCTTCGACTCCTTAAAGTTCTTTATACCCTGGATTGAATCCCGAGATTTTTGAGACCCAGAATTGCGCATAATGCGGATCGGGGAACGGTTCATTTGCTCCTGATTGTGTCCCCCAGCCCTCATCTGTTCCTTGCTCCTAGCACATATGCTCATATATTTGCTCAAAGAAATTCTAAAAATCAAGGATTTGCCATCTTGTTGCATTATAAGTTTATATCTTACGCTGTAAGTGTAACGATCAAGTGTTGAATTCATCCTGTAATTACCGGAAGGTTAACTCTTTGATGTGTGCCATTTTTCGGCCCGCTTTTCCGGGCTCATTTCTTTTTTCCCCGGGGAGGATGATTTGGTCAAATTCGAGACTTCCCCTTTGTGTTACTTATTGGGGGAAGATAGGTCCAAATTGTGATTAGGCTCGATGCCAGGAGTAGACAAGAAAAGTCCAAACCACAAAGC
>JAAZTK010000255.1:0-24563 GCA_036507255.1 Megalothorax incertus | reverse complement strand
AGCCAGGAACCTAGGTCTAGAAGTCGACCAAAACAGCAACCACATTTAAGCACACCGACCCCAAGGATTATATCCTCTGCCCAGATCGTCTCTTTGAATAGAAATACAGGGGCTACTAATAATGGAGGTAATGGAGAGGGAGTCAAGTCATCTTCGTCACCACAAAATGATTCTGCCGGAAGTAGTCCTTCTGGTTGGTTTCACCCTTCCAATAGTCCTCCCCAGTATTTCGTGGGTAGTAGTTTTGATGGGGAAAACGCCTCAACTCACATTTCCTCCATCAAAAAACATCCTCAGAAGCTAGAGGCGCACCCTAATGAAAGTGAAATGGCGGAATACAAGCGCTCCATAATGCAAGAGTGCAAAGAGTTCCAACAAGGTTTGGAACTCTGTGTCAATTCTCACGATCGAGGGGATGTTAAGGAAGAAGGGACCATTAAGAATAAATTGAGTGAATGTGACAGCGGAGGAGGAAGAAATTCACACCAAAATCACTCGCAGATTACCATCAATTCTCTGTTGGTGGACCGTGGTGGTGGAATACAGAATTCAAATGCAAATGTGAGAAGAAGCCGACTCCAACCATCAAACAGTTCACCGGTTGATGGTCACGATAGGAGCTCCCGAGATGCTCAACCAGGAGCCACAGCTACCACAAAAGAGGAGGAGGAGGATTTTCATCGAAAACGTTCTCGATCCCTTCCAAAATCTTTCCTCTCCGTGAAGAATGGACTTGTCCCAATCCTTCCCAATATGGCTGGGGATCCCAGGTAAGATTTCAGACTCTCAATGTTTATTTTATGAAGGTTTCTTTAATTGGGGGAGTCGACAGCTTTAGAAAGAAAGTAAATAGATGACTTTCTAAAGACATTAAGCGGGGCAAGAGGGAGGAGGTCTCAATTTCAAAGTGATTTGGGTGAATTTGATTCGATCCGGTATATAAAATTGAGGTATATGGAGGCATAGGTGGGTGTAATACTACAGAGACTGATATATCGTAATATGTTATTTGCAAAATGATCTGTAAATTGGATTTTAAAACGTTAAGAATTCGTGGGTAAATCAATTAACCTTTTGTTCCCCATAAAATACTCAAAATTTAGTGTCCACCTACAACACTTTCTTTCCTACTTTTAAAAAGATAACATGTCTTTTGTTTTTTTTACCCATTTTACACAAATTTACAGTTTGGGGTTGCAGGACCTGCAGTCACGCACTTAAGGATGGTCATTTAGGATTGGTACACTAAAGATTGTTCAAAGAGTTAATGATATTTTCCCACTTTACAATGGATCAGAGGAGGGATTGTCTTCTTTTCAATTGAGCTCTTGTTAAATTTTGATGTATCGTAATTTGAGAAGGGCCCACATTTTGTGTGGGAATTTTTCAATTTAGATTTAAAGTGAATACGACGCTGACGCTAAATGTTATTGTTTAGCTTTAAAAAAAAGTAGGTAACTGACATTGAGACTCTCACCCCCATAATTTACATTGTATTTTTCTATTTAGTATTTCTTTGTGGGTTAGCCAAGTTTAAATGTTTCATTCTTGCTTGCACCTTTGATCCTTTGGGGTTAAATAAGCCCGTTTAGGTATCGTATTATGTATCGTAATACTCTTTGCCTGGTTTTAGACCTTTGCGTTTGATAGGGTTAAATCCATTGCTAATATAGCGATTATTCCCATAAGATAGAAGTTAGAACTTGTAATATATTACACGTGGGTAAAATAGACGCCGAGAATAAAGCTGTCAGAGTGTAGACTAATGCATTAGGAGTAGCCTAGTACTAGTAGGCTAGTAGCTCCATTGGGGGCAATTTACATTTCCCACAGAATTTATTTTACGAGTTTATGGAACTTTGGATCGGCCGATTGAATTTACATTAACATATATCCTATCCTATCCTACCTGTACAGGTACGAGTATTTCCTATATAAGAATATTATGTGTGCACTTGCAGGTAAATTTGTAATCTAATGAGCTGATTTTTGGTAGATTTCCCTTTGTTTTTACCCATATTTCTCCCATAGTTTGCAATTTGGGCATTTTAATATGTATTAGCGGCACTCATTCATGTTCTCATTAAATTCTTTGTCCCCTCAGGTCTATTGTTCTCCACGTCCATCCATCTCTAGCTCAATTTGAGACGCCGGGCCATTACTTGGGGTTATTTGTTGTTATAAAAAATGTCTTTTTTCACATAAAGACACTTGTCCAATCTCACAATACACATGTTATCCTAAATTTGAGTCTTTGACGGGGTCTTTTAGGAAAGAGTATCATCAAGTACCGTTCTCCTCATCATCCTCCGCGTCCATCCTTGACTTATAATTACATATTATCTGCTCATTTACACTCTGGCTATTATCCTGGGCTCATTCTTCACAGCCATCATATGAGACTTTGTGTGCCGAGACAAGTGTTTTGAGCTAATATACTCGTACTATTGTATTACAAGACTCTACAACCCAATCTTAAGCCTTAGGATTGGAACAGCTCAATTAACCCATAACTTTAGATGAGATTTACGGAAGATTCTTCCTCGGAAGATTGGGCCAAGTTAGCTCTAGGCCACGGGAAATGGGATGGAGAGTTGATTATCTTTTTAAATTATTGGTGGAAAAGGTATGTAAGCCAGTGACAATATAATCTAGCCGAAATTTAATGGAATTTCACATTTTTGACATGGAGGAATACATCATCTTTCAAATCTTTTCGAAATACATACTTTAACCGATGCTCCGATACGGATCTATTGAAAACTGATCATTACATGACATGTGGAATTAACGGAGGCTATCGACATAATCTTAATCAGGTAGAATTACAAAGCCTGAAGCCAGCCTGAATGAGGTGTATGGTTTGCGCTTGATTTGATTTGCTTCTCCGGCGCTCTTCATTCAGATTTTGCGAGGCAATTTTATATATTATCTCAAGCTACTCGCTTTTGTATTACGTATAGGATGTCGAAGGATTCCGTAGGAATTATCCTCGGGATAAAGGAGGTGGAGGAGGAGTATCGAGACTAATTGGCAATTGCATTGGCAAGGAAGAATGAGTTACACTTCCTTCGTAGTACGATAATACAAAGTTCGGTCAACGTCCTCCCCGGAATTAGTACATGACTTTGCTATTAATTTGATAGATCTAGGGGATTGAAGTATTGTAATTTTATGAAAAAAAGGCGAGCAAAATTCTTTACGAGTCCTCGATCCATGATCGGAGCCTTGCCCTTCCTTCCTCCCTTTAGAATATTTTTTGAATGTTTACATAATCGAATTTAAAGCGACCTTAAGCTTCGAAATGTCACCTCATTTCTCCTTCTGGGGGTGTAATCTTGGGACAATAGAATTGAATGAATGCAGCTATATTAGGAGTTCCTATCAAACTTTTTTCTACTTTCAAGCTTCAAGATCTAAAAGTCTTTAAGGTTATCCATTCCATTCCATTCAAATGACAGACTTATGCAATTTAAACAGCCCTGGCCTTTCGATCCGACACTCTGTGACTTTTATCCTTATTGAGATTGCAAAGAAATGACTTTTATGGGCATGTGGAGATTGAAGTTCTATTTACAATATTCGTATATTCTTGAATTTTACGTAGGTGTGATTTGGAATTAAATGCAGTCGCTAAACTCCTTTATTGCAATAGATAGTTCCTCAATTTAAAGTACGATTCATTGAAATTCATATAAAAATGGAATTACCCCCCTCCAAATTGTCATTTCAGTGTAAATAAACAGGTGTAAAATGGATCTAATTGTTTGGAAATTGGCAAGTGTCTCATTTCTGGTCTTGCCCAGGTTCTTCATAGCATAGCATTGGAGGGTATTGTGTTTTACAATCCAACTGCATCCAGAGAGCAGATTCTTCTACCTATTATAAGCCTAATAGTAGGCCTGAAATTGAACTTGCCTTGAATTATTCTCGCCTACTTTGGCTTATGGTACTGCACACAGCTCGGCCCAAGTTTCTTTAAAAGAGGGGTGCTATTTACACGCTATACCTGTGTGCATTATTTAATTTCTCCTTGAAGTATTTAAATGGTTATTTGTCTTTTATTGTAGGAAAAAAACCACGTTTAAAGAGCACGCCTAGAATTTAAAATGGGGTATATCACCTATGTATTGTGATATCCGTAGTACGATACGAGAATAATGCAGAATTTTACTCTCTTTTAGATACTAGGTATGCATAAAAGCATAAAGCACAAAATATACTACCTCTCGTTTTTTGAGGTAAATTCTAAATTAGGATCTCGTGCTTTGAACGAATGTTTTAAAATGAATTTATTTCATTTGGTGGGTGAATTTCAAAGAGTTTGGTTTAGAGCTCGAGATTGAGGAATTGAGGAAACCTAGATTTGAATTAATAAAAATTTAATTGTGTTAATTCAAGTTATCTTGACTTTAAGTTCCTTCAATAAAAAGTTAAAAACATGTAAAAACTTAATTGAAGAAGCGTAGAATGGTTTAATTTGAGTTTACAAGTATTGTGTGAATTTTACTACCTTCCTGAGGAGGCTCTTATCTGTGGGTGGGATCTGAGGAGTGCTCCTTTAAATTCATATGGGGTGTAATCAGAGCGGAAATCCGCTTTAAAAACTTATTAATTATGTGAGTTATGCGGGGTTGTTCTTGCTCAGGATTGTGTAGCTCAGCGAGTAATTATTTATTGTTCATAAACAGTTAATTTTGTGGGTGAAAGAAAGTGGGAAAGAAATGAAAACAAGGTGAACTTTTAAATATATAAATTAATACTTTAATCGTATTATTTACATTTGGCTCTACAAGGGTATTTTAAGTTTTTAACGTAGCCTGTAAATTAAATTCATCCCCATTTCTTTCGGGATATCCAATTCTTTTTTTAATTTAATCGAAAAAAGGTTCATTGAAACCCAATTAAATAATGTATGTCATGGAATGACCACAGATCTTAAAGCTAATATGTTCCCAAGTCCAACTCCACTGCCCTAGAGGCTACATTGGGTGTTTCGATTGTTGTCCATCAGATTGTCTAAGCTGAGACGGTATGGCACAGTGCCACAGATCAAATGGAAGATGCGCCTTTTGATTCAAACGAAAAAAAACAATCAAGCTAGCCTAATAGCCTGAATAAATAACACTTGAACATTTTGAATGGATCAAATGTCCATTTGACGTGATTCGCATCATTATGCTGGGTTTGACATGACATAAATACGCGGATCTTTCCTTACGATATCATTTGAAATGGGCCCCTAGAGGAATTGTTCGTTTAATTTCGCATCTTTGCACAAATTAGACTCCATTATCTTCTAACATACCTACTCCTCAGAGTAGGTTGCAAGTTTGAACTCGGACCCAAAAAGGAGCGGTTAAGGAATTGACCAAATGACCAAATTCCCAAAAAATCCTTTGAGAATATTCTTCAGCGCCGGCTATATTTGTAGATTAGATTTTAAAGAAGATTCGTAACCACAAGACCAGGGGGGAATTAAGTAATACTTACATTCCCAATTACAAATTCAGCTATCCGCAATTCACTATTCAAGCGTCGACTCTTCTAGTCGACTCTAGTATATTCATTAAAGGCATTGGGTTATAACGGTTATAATGCTCACATTCAATAGGTAAATACTAAGGAATTAAACCGGTCGCTTGGTCAAAAGCCCCATGAGCCTGAACATTGAATGAAGTTAAAGCCAGAGATAAATTTGCATGTTTTTTGGGTTCCTCGGGTGTGCATACACAATGTAATTGCATAGCTTCGCTACAAAGATCGAAGGTGGGGACCCAAGTAGTGCTGAGAGGCACTCAAACCTTAAAAGTACTTGTACTTGCAGGTGCGATTCCCTATAAATTTTTCAGCTTGACTCCGTTGAAACCCCCAAACTATGTTTGATGACCATTTAGGAAGGAGATGAAGAGAAGAGATAACGAGCGGAGCCAAGTTAGTACCAGTGCAGTGGAGGGGTTAAAGTCTTTGCGAGCCATTGAGGCTCAATGGGAAATCTTGAAATCAAGCAATTTGGCTACTCTTCAAAGTTCAAGTTATGAATGCCATGCAAAAATATCGTCAGTTTCAATACTTCTTCGCATTTCCTTCCTTCATTTCCATTTTTGGGGATCCTTTGATTGGGGAATTTTGCAAATTTGCAACTCCTGACGCTTTTAAAGGTCTTGAAAGACTTTGAACTGTCCATATGCCTGCAGAATAAGTCCAAATTTGCTTATTGGAGATACGGGCTTGGTGGGTGGAAATCTGACAATTTTTTTATGATTGAAAGGTCACCAGTTTCTATTTGTTTAAGCACGCTAATTGGGATTTGGCCGATCGTAGTAGGTGGGACGTTCATTGTGAGATAATAGACAGATATCCTCAATCCTACGGATATTCCTGTTACATCTCCTTCCTGCTACCTATATTATACCCCATTTGTCACGTTACCTTCCAAGTCCCCTGCTATGATTAGTTGGATCTCATTGTAATATAAATGCATTTCAGAGATACGTCGAGAGAACCTCAGGGTTTCTTTTTTCTTAAAGCTTTTCAATTTTTCAAGAAATCTACCTAGAGTATCGTAGGTATGAACTACTCCTTATCTACATTTAGATTTGTCAATTTGCAAATGGGGGACCGTTGAGGGGAGTCTGAAAAATTGCAGGATTCTCTTAACAGTTTTTAGAAGATCGAGTCTCATTGCTCGGTCAATCTGAGAGCAAATCAGTCGAATTCCTTTGAAAAGTTCTAGTTTTGATTACTGATAATCTCAAGTGCATTTGATCATCTGATTTTGATCCAGTTTTCGAACCATTCGAGTGTACTTTGTCAATTTTGATTAGTGGTTTTTGGCCAAGGATAAATTACGAGTGGATCCCTGCAGGTTGAGCTTGTGGCCTTCACTTGTTACGGAGCATGGGCCGACCTTTTACTGTAAGATAATCCAATAATTCAATTTAAGCTTCCTTCTTGGAGAGATTGGGATTAATACGAGTACAATTAGGATAGGGATAGGAATATATAACTCAAACTAGTATTAAATCAGATTGTAATAAAAATCCTGCTGAATAAGTCCACATTTGGCAATTTAGTCATTCTCGAAGGAGCACGTCGGGATGAATTCTCTCGCGTTGCAATTAAATTTGGTTTATTGTTTTTCTTGGATTTGTGGGTCAGCAGGGTCGGAGTACGAGATCTTGAGGCTATGCAATTCTTATTAGGATCTTCTAAGGATAAGTTGGGATCTTGGCCAAGTCTAGTCTAGACGGAGCTAAGCTATAGCTAGTATATGCAAGTTAATGCAATATGTCAAGCCTTTAGTCTTGTTTTAATTGAAAGCTGGATTAAATCTTTACCATCTTCGTCATCGACACCTTTTATTATATTGTACACACACAACGCGAGTTCATGTCCATACATAATTTGTAGTTAGTTTAACCCAGCTTTGAAGCACAAGTTCATTCCTGTTACGCTAGTCAGAGATCCTTTTAAACAGAGTTTATCGAGCACCTTCTCTGGATTCAATTGATTAAAAAAATTCCCCGTATACTCATATTTGTGCTAAATCCCTTGCTAATTTGAGGGAAAATATACCTTTGTTTTCAACATGTAAAAACGCACATTAAACGTGGGACCTATTGAGACTCTAATCTACAATACCTAGTATTTATGGACAATCTATTGACATTCGGCAAATAAAGATTACTAGTGATTAGCTCAGTGTGTGCTAATATATCAGTAGATATCCCCCCGATAAAATGGAGACTATTATTTATTTTATTAAAAGTAGAACGGGGTGATTGATATCTGGAATTCAGAGGATATTGATAAAGGAAGGGAACTAATCCCCAAATGCTCAATTTTTCGGATATTAGCATTTGATAGAGAGTCTCTCAATTCATCCAGGATTACAGATAGTTGGTTTCGCATTTTTAGTTTAGAAATTCTCCAAAACATATCTGCATTAATTAAATTGTGTTTGATTTTACCCGATAAAAAAATGGAACGGAATAAAATTTACAACAAAATTGAGAATTTTTGGAAAAGTGTTGTTGATTTAAACGAAGAGTCAACGGAGGAGTTCAACCCCCAATCTCGTGTTAAATTGCGAGATCCCCGAACTAAATCAACTGCTCTGAGGCGGGGTCAGTCACATCGAGCTAGTTCCTACTTCCCTGCATCAGTTTTGTTATTTCCGGCCCAGTATCATCGACCACCTCCACCATCTCGATCACAAATCCACCATTTTACGAGCAATCCGCTCCACTCGACTCATTATGCAAATAAGCGTTGTAATCCTACGCAGAATGAGTAAGCTGAATTAAGATTTTGTGATGTTCTACCTACTACTTTAAAGCGCTTTGTGCGTTTATGCCGTTTTTCTTTGCGGATTTTGCATAATTTAATAAGATTATGTTCCAAATGGCCTATATTTGCATTAAAAATTCCTGAAATGTCTTGCGAGTAAATTCCAAAATAGGATAACTCAATTGCAACTCAATTGAGTCCTAAACCGAGTCAATTGCTCAATAACCAATATGTCCAAATCGACAAATAAGTTTATCTAATTTTTTTGGGGTATTTTATCTTGGAATTCTTTTGGGGGGATTTGGAGAATACGAGTAGGATTAAGATTAGGAATTTACAAGTAGTTGGGGAATAGGGATCATTATGCAATGCTAATGCGAATTTTATTTGTTTTTTTAACAGTGGATGGACTCGTGATGAATTACACTTGTACGAGAGAGCACCCCAGAGTGGGAATACATCCAAGAACGTCAACCTCCCCGAGCACAACCCTGTCAAGGTAAGTTAATAAGCCCGATGCCCTCACAAATCATTGCATTTAGGAATTAAAAATCAGCATGTTAAAGTGCAAAAGTCTTGGGGAGAAAAAGGTGAAAGGTGTCAGCCAAGAAAAAAAAAGAAATGACCAATATTTATGGCTTTGTTTTGTGTAGGGTATATTAAATTTGGTAATCTGTTAAATGAGATTCGGTTTAACTTTGCTAGACTTGTAAATGCGTAGGAATGCAGTTAAGATCCGGGACTAATCCCTAGATATTACGAGTGTTAATTAAATACTAGTACACGTAGGGGTTAAGTTCGCCCTTAAATCATTTTACAAAGCTTCTTAGGTGAAATTATATGCGGAATTAATCTGGAACCAGGAATCTGATCGTAGAAAAATTTACGAGAGCTAAATTCTCATTCGAGTTCATTAGAATTGCATTGGGAAATATTCGAGGGTAATCAATTAGGCATGAAATATTGTCGATTTGAAGTCAATCGAACTTGCATTTGAACAGTAGTAGTATCAGTATATGCACAGTCGATTAAATTCATAACTTGCAATTTATAAAGTCCATAAAAGGTTTATGTTTATAAAAAAACATTTCTTCATCCCCTTCATTAGTAATCATTTCACGGATCTTTTCAAACTACACAGATCTAACTGTTTAGATCATAAAAGGAGGATTCGAGAGGATTGCAGGCTGTGGTTTAATGATGTATTGATGAAAGTGTGTTGCATATATTAGGGGGGAAGGCTGTGTGCGAGGGCATTTACGACTCTATTTGTTTACACAATTTGCTCATCATTTATTTTATCGCATATCCGATTCTGTTTGATTATTTAATTCAGAATCAGTCATTCTATTGTAATATTATTTTTAATTAAAATAAATGTCGATAGGAAATACAAATGCTTATATTTTGATGGTTTTTGGGTTTTTATATATTTTTGATTAAAAGAATCCCTATAAAACTAGGTGTGAAACTTTAAATTAATTATTAATTTGGAGCAGCTTGGGCGTGCAATTTCCAATGGGGCAACCGAGCATTTGACAGGCCGTATTCGTAAATTCGCTAAATTGTAACAGGAGTAGACCCTAAAGGCAAATACCTGACAAAGTGCATTCATCAAATGTACCGTGCTTCTGTATGTAAATGAGTGCAGTGAATTACAAGTTAACAAAGGGGAATTAATTAAGATGAAATGTAGCTTTGCACCTGATGCTTGGATAGATAAATCCTAAACCTCATTTACCCACTGCTGAGCCCGAGTGGAAGCTAATGTATTTATTTATTTTTATATTGGGTTCACTAAATGCACATGGCTAATGCAAAAGTAATTAGAGTTTCTCTTTTATTGTTTAAGGCTTTTTAAAGAAAAAATGGTTCGAAAGGAGGTGTAAAAGAGTACGTGTAAAACGCATGTCTTAATTCCGGGTGGTGGGAACTCGAGGCTTTTGATCCCTTGATTTTTTCCTCACTCAACTCTCGATAACTTCATTTGGATTAATTAATTATGTGGGAGGGGTGGGGGGATCTAGTTTAAAAGATCATAAATATTTACGAGGACAGCTCCTTGCTCAATCCAATTCCTTTCCCTTGCTCTCAACTCTCGATAACTTCATTTGGATTAATTAATTATGTGGGAGGGGTGGGGGGATCTAGTTTAAAAGATCATAAATATTTACGAGGACAGCTCCTTGCTCAATCCAATTCCAATTCCCCTTGCGGCTTCACATAAAAGTGGATTATGACACGAGTTTTTATCAGAGATTTCGCTTAAAGTACTTGTTTTATTGGCATTTTTATTGGTTTTTCGAAGTGGCTGGTTAAAAGTCCTTTTTTCAAGTGGGCCCGAAATGGTTCGGAATGGATGTAAATAAAGTAATTGATAGTTTGAATGCCTTTCAATTATGTACAATACAATATTCTAGATACTATCTAATACTACAAGTACATTAGAATGATTGCATTAGAAATCTAGATTTCTGTAGGTTTGTTTTAACTTTTAAATGAAAGGTTGAATATGTACGATATCAATTTCAAGTTTCAACTCAAGTATTTGGCATTTTACAATTGAAATAACGATGGGCTATTAATTAAAAGTATGAGGATTGCCGTATTTGAAGTTTTACGGCTAAAGTTCCTATCTGAAATCCTGAAATCCTTTAATTAAAGAGTTCTACCTGCCTATATTGAAAGCGAAAAGTTCCACTTGAACTATATGAGTATTTCCTCCTATTCAATACATTATAGGTACTTTAGATATATTAAAATTAATATTGGCAAGTTCCTCCGCCGTGAATTCAGTGAATTCAATTCATAGATATGGTTAAATTGAATTAAAGAGTTTAGAAACAATGGCGTAAACCGTTTAATCCGTTTAAAGGGATAATCATATTTGTTTTGCACTTTTTTTTGCAAGGAAGGAAGGGTTTCTTTAATTTATACCGAATAAATTGAGTGTATACGATCAGTGTGAGGTACTTTAATACCGTAAATCATATTGAAGTATACAGGTGTGTAGTTTATTCGATGGATTCAACTCGAGGTAAAGGTGAGAATTATTTATCATAAATTGTACTTGTTTGAGTTTTGATTTTTAATGAGTGAGGGTACGTTAGACCCAATGACATAAGAGTTGTATGCATAAATAGCCAAGTGAGCTCGAGACTGACCTTGCTCTCTTGGGTTGTTCAAGAGCGGCGATAATTCCATTTCCGCTCCTGATTGATTATTAACCCACTTTTTGCTGAGGGAGACCTTACCTCCCCATTTTTCCCATTGACTTTTCCTTCCCAACCATCCTCGTCTCAATTAATTAGATACAGTTTCCTCTCCCATTTGTTTTATCCAAATTTAACCTTGCAGACTTAATCGAATGAGCAGAATATAATAATATTCATTCAGGATTTAATGAGGATTTCTTTGACTTTGCCACCTAATTGAATTAGTCAACGCTGTCCGTGTCATGCCATCCTCATCCTCTCAAGAGACGCTCTATTCAAGCTCAATTCCTTTAAGAATCTCGGGCTAGTCGAGCGAGTGCAAATTGGAGTACTCGAGCGAAGATAAGGAATTATTTGAAGAGGATTGTGGCTTTGTTTCAAACTTTTAAAGCAAAATATCATGAGTTCCCCTCTTTAAGGTGGTTTGAGGTTAATTTGTATGAGGAAAAGTCATGCTCTTTATTTGTATTTTTTTCTGCAGGATTTTGCTTATCGCATTCGAAGAAAAACACGACTTTCTGCCCATTTGTCTCTCTCAATCTGCATAAGATTATGCATGCTGCATAGGCATTCATTTCAATTCTACTGCATGGGGAAATGTACAATTGTAAATGTTATATCTGATTATTTAGGCATTATTCACGATACTTTTTGTGGTCTGTAAATTAACTTGATTATTTAGATTATAGATATATGTATTTGCATTAAATGAACACAAGCCAAAAACCTCAGAAATGTGCTCACATTAGTTGCTTAATGCTCTGCAGATATTATCATAAATTAGTATACTAAAGTTTAGTATGATATACAATTAAAAGTACCACCAATTTATTAGCATTCCTGGGGATTCTTTCTAATAAAAGGAATAGGATTCCAGGCGGATTTTACATTACATTAGGTATGTAACGTACCTAATGTAATTTGGGTCTCAATTTCAATATGAATCATCTCCAAATTGAGTCATATCCAAATGAGTCTCTAGCCGGCATTTGAAATGGATTTTGTTTGGAGGTACATATTTAGGTATTTGAATTGATATGCAGATTGGCCGTGAAGCCAGAGCCTGGATTTGGATATTTTTTCCAATTCTTCGCAGTTTCAATTTCATATTTATCAAATTTATTACGTTCAAATCTTCAAGAGTGTTTTAGAATTATTTTGTGTAGCATTTGAAATAAAATAGTCCGAAAATTGAGCATTTTGGAGCATTTTAGTAGAGCATTTTACTTAGAGGCAAAAAACTTGCGAATTTTAAAGTTTATGCCAAATTGTATAGCGAAATATTGCAAATTTCATAGTGAACTTCTGCTAATTTTTGTTGGGACTTGGGATTCATCAGATCTTGTATGTATAAAACTGTAAGTTGCAAAATTCCCTAATCTTGGGCCCCCTAAATACCTCTACGTACAGTAATATAAACGGTTCCTTCCTTAATTAGTGGGGATTGGCCAACTCGTTCCTTGTTGAATTAAGCCATATTCCTTGTAGTATTGTAATTACAGCTTGGCTCGCTGACTTGGTTAATTCTATGTATGTCAAAGGCACAGAATTCAAGCATGCAATCCAGCTTATATAATCCACGATGGTTTAAACTTACAACTAACTAGAGATTCTAAAATTAAAAGACATGAGGAGGAGACGGTCTGTCGCAATGATCTAAAATCCTTTTGTTTTAAATTCAGATGAGATGGCCTGCCAAAGGACCTACGGCGGCAGAAGGACGCCCAAAGTCGTTGGACTATGCCCAGAGAAAGTAAGTTAAACTATAATTATATAGGGCTAAACTGTCCCAACGAGAGCCTGTAGAATATTAAAATTTAGTTGTGCTTTAAATCAAGTTATTGAACCGTTTCCTTTAAAGTTTTAAAGCTATATTTAAGAACTATAACCTCAAACTCTTTATTGATAGTTCTTAACCTTGTCTTTTGTAGCTTTAACAAGCAATGCTTATGGTATTTGAGAGCTGCATTTTGAAATGCATTGAAATAAAGGCAAAAACATAGGTTTTAAATGCAGTTTTGATTTATTATACCCAAACCCATTCATTAGATTGAAAGTACATTCCTCGAGATCAGTTAAATCTGCCCTACTACCCTTTAAAGAAAGGTATATTATTATTTAAAAGATTTATTTGCACATAAAAAGTGTTTTAAAAACGTTTTCTAATTACTAATTTAAATTGAGTTTGAAAGCAATACGCCAATTACAATATTATATATCGAATTTGGGAATTAAATTAAATAAAGTTTCAATGTTCATAGCTTCATCATATTTGTATTAGTATCAGTATATTGTACATACGGATATTTTTAATTGTATTTTTTTTGTATCTCAAAAGGCAATGGCTTACCCTACACAATCAACCTAATGAGATCGGGGCTCCAAATCTAACTACGCGTCCTCCGCCAATTCCCAAATCAAATCTTCGTTCAAAGGAGAGCATTACGAGACGAAGCAAAGATACTATCACGCATCTACATCTTGAACCCGCTCCTTCTCCGCTCTCAAACCCCGAAGAAATGACACTCGAACCTCTCCAACTAAATTCTCATTTAGAAATCCAAATTCCTCAAGCTCAGATGGACTCTGAGCGCCTTCCTTCCATCCTAGACCCTGATTCAAATTCACCAAAGTCTCTTACATCGACTGGGTCATCTTCCTCTTCATCTGGAACACATTCCACAGGTCCTGGGAATGTTTCTTCCCTATTCCAAAGATTTTCCAAGAGTTTTTCACTACGATTCGGGTCTGGAAGTAAGGCCAAAGGGAAGGGAAGTACTCCAGATCTTTACCAAATGTAAGTAAAATTTTATTTGAATAATTTCTCTTAAATCCGAGTGATTTTGGACTTATTTTTTCATGAATTTTTAAATTATTTATTGGTAAATTTGCAGAGAGAAACGTAAAAATGGACAAAATTTTTCCAGAGATGGGAAATGCGATTCTGGGATCCAAATTGATTCGAATGGAGTGATTGAGCGTCATCGGCCAAGGTTAAGGAGGATCCAATCCGAATTTATAGACCCTGGGAAAGAGTTGTATCACTTCCAGCACAGATCAAACGGATCTGGGCCACCTTCAAAGTCAAATTCCATGAAAAAACTAAGTCTTGTAGAAATCCCCGATGATTTGGGATGTGATGAGCGTGAGAATCGTCTAAATCTGGCTCGTATGAACCATCTAAACAAGATGGGGATTTCCTACGAAGGGGATGATGATGGTTTTGTCTCAGATTCTGGATCTCCCGTAGAAGAAGAGCTCCTACCACTCCCAGATATTTATGCATCTCTACCAAATCGTTCATTTACCCGAAGGCAAAGGAAGCCCCCTCCAACTCCCTCATCCCCACATAGTCAATCCACACCTTCTATTGAATCAAATCGAATTAATGGAAGCGAAATACGTGGGAAAGTCATACGAGAAATTATAATTACCGAGCAAAACTATGTAAAGACCCTGAATGATATTGTGGAGGGATACCTGGTACCTTGCCGAAGAAGACGAGATCTTTTTACGGAACAAACTCTCGAACTTATCTTTTCCTGTATTGAACAAATCCTTTATTTGCATACCCGATTCCTAGAGATGCTAAGATCGAGGGTGGATGTTGGGGCTGTGTCTAGGAGTACTATTGGACATGTCTTTAATATATGGGTAAGTAAAAGTTTAAAGATTTATGATTAAGACGAGAAAAGGTGCGTCGTAACGGTCGAGTTTACGTGTATATTGAATGGGGTTAATGAGAAAGTCAATTAATATCATAATCTTCAAAGAATACAAGTATAAATTGCACGAATATTAATTCCTACGCATGTAAAACATTAGGAAATAAGATGCAAGATATGGAATTGATTCATTAACTCTTCTTGGAATATTCATATATTTCTTAAAATTCGCATTAATTCATTTTTTTAAAAACCCCTTGGGGTGAAATAGGCGGAGAAATTTGCGGACCTCTATGAGATCTATTGCTGTAATTCGGATCTACAATCTTCAATCATTCGGAATCTCACATCTCAGGAATATATAGACTTTTTTGAAGCTTGCAGAAAAATGGCAGGGATGCCCAAGCTTCCTCTACATGGTAAGTAGGGGATTAAAATGCATTGCAAATTGTACAATTATTTGAACTTGTTTTTAAAACGTTTTGAAACGTTCTAGGATTCCTTCTGCGTCCAATTCAGCGGATCTGTCAATATCATTTGCAATTAAGCGAACTCTTAAAGCATACAGATGTAAGTTTGACTTTGAAATCTTTAATTTTATTGCAAAGAAACGAACTGAATTTTTAATTTAAAAAAAACCTTGATTTGCAATTAACAGAAAGCACATGAGGATTATGATGCGGTAGTAGAGGCTCTTGAAACAATGAAATCAGTCGCAAATAAAATAAATAATACTCAACGGTCCTTCGAATCCCTTCAAGAGATTATACGACTTCAGAATTCTATTGATGGATTTGAGGTGAGTATTGATTTGCAAATACAAGTTGTTTTAGGTGCGTGTCAAATGATAAATCTCATATCTTTGTGAATCTTAAAGGGGCGAGACCTTGTTGAGCGGAATGCAGGGATCCTAGCAAAAGGGGAATTGTTGAAAATGACTCTAGGGAAGAGAGGGAAGGAGGTGTATGTCATTCTCCTCAATAAAGAGCTAATTTATTGCCGAAGGGTAAGGATTATAGATTGTATCCGTTCGCGTATATGCAAATTCGCGTGATTTCCCCCTCTAAATTTATTGAATTTCCCCTTTAGGACTTTCTCAAGAGGAATGGACTCGTGTTTGTGGGTAGAATTGATCTTGATCATCGCGTATTTCTCAATATTGACTCGAATGAAGAAGGTAGGGTTTGATATAGGTTTGATTTATTAAAGGAAATGAATTTAATCTTTGAAATTGGAATTTTACAGACGAGTACTTTGGAATGGTGCATAATTCCTTTAGGATATACTCACTGGAAAAGTCTGCTTGGATCCTATTTAGTTGTAGTTCACCAGCGGAGAAAAAGAGCTGGATCTCTGCACTTGAAGCCACCTCAGAAGATGTTTCAAACACAGAATGGATGGTAAGAATGGCAGGGTTGACTGTTAAATTGATTCCTCCGAATCAGACTGGGAATCCGCTAAATGCGAATAATACCCTGCCAAAATCCAAAAAGAGTAGCAAGAGGAGGAATTCATCAAAGAGTTCCGTGGAAGGAGATACTGCCCTGATTGAACAGGCAAAAGCAAAACAAAAGTCAAAATTCTACATTTGAATTTTCAAGTTCCTCGAATTTAAATTATATATTTCGCGAAATACCTCCTAATATAATTAAATCCGTATATAATACTTATATAGAGTAGATAAATCTATTTAAATCAAACTGCGGATTCTGGATGCAAAATTGTCAATTTGCAAGTATTTCAAAGTCTCTATTTAATTAAGAATTTAAGATATGAACGTGTCGTATTACTATATTATAACTCTTATCTAATATTATGCGAAATGGTATTACAGCTTAGGATAAGTGCTACCTATATTGACCTGACCTCATTTTTGGTTTCAATTTACATATAGGAAATATATCTTTTATTGTTTTTTTGATACTCTTGAAATTCATACATCGAGAAGCTATATACTTACGTGTAATTACTAATTAAAAAGTTTCTTAAATACCTGTAACTTTTTTGCTAATTAATAAATTAGTAATCTTGCCTTGAATGAAATGAAAAATTAATACGAATTAATTAAATATACATATGTTCGATATTTAAATTATATAATATTACCATTTATTGTGACTTGAAATAAGAATGAAATATTCCATAAATCATTATATTATATCGTATTATATATAGAACTAAACAAATATCTTCAAATCTCCATTAAAAAAGTTTAATTTATTAACAAAATTCTAATAAAAATTGAAATATTCAAAGATACTCTAAAAGAATACATTACAAAAGCCTTAAAAAATTGCCCTAATTATTTTAAATATAAAAATGTATCACGTTAGAACAAATTGTATGTTTTCTGAACAGTTTCTCATCATAAGGTATAATTCCATATAGTCGTAAATGGTTGCAGAAGGATCTCTCCGGTCCAAAAGCATGGATAATTCCATTCTAAGCTCATGAAGTTTCTCGCAGTGGCTCTCATCAGGTGGATTAATCATCAATCTGGACCCTTCACGCATTAATAGCCTTCCAAGTATTGCAATTTTCAAGTTAGATAATAAATTAGGGGATTCACATCTTATAATGATCTGGTTCTCGCTTTTACGTATCACTTTAATCCTTTCCGAATAGTAATAAAATGTAAATTCGGGGGATTCTTTACTAAGGGTAGGGATTTGATCTGATCTGAGTTCAGGAGGAAATCGAGATGTGGAATCCTTCAAGAGAAAGGCGGGGAATGAAGTTAGAAAGGAAGGATTTAGAACTAGATGAAATCCAGGGTGTGGAGTCAAGTCTTTTAAGTCAGCCTTATCAAATGGAAGCTCTAGACTTGGAAAAAGGGGCGTAGAACTCACTGAAGGAAGATTAAAGCGAGCAGGAGATAGGAAATAAAGAATATCAATTGGAATTGAGTTTAATTGGAAGGAACGAAGAAAGTTAGAGTCATCCCAATGGGTAGAAAAAATTAGGGAGGGTTTAAGGGTGATTGGAGGGCAATCTCCTTGAATTTGCGAGGGATCCAGAGGGTAGGAAAACTGCTGAGAATCTCCAATCTTGAAAGAAGTAGGGTTTGAGAACCTCCAGGTAGTTGCTTTTGTATTGGAATATGAATCACTTTGAAATTCGATTGAGAATTGCCAGTAGAGAGTATTAAATTCAAATGGGGAAGTATTTACAATGGTTAGAATAATATTCTCGGAAGAGAAGGTGGACTCTGCATGGAAGGGGATAGCTTGAGCAGTGATTTGGAATAATTCGGAACGTTTTTTCTCAGAGGATGTCCAGATTTTGGTAAAGTTTTGAAAAATGACAAGTTCTTTGAGGAGAGATTGAAGCTGAGACTTTGTAGCGTTAATTTCAGAGAGTTTGCTTGAGAATTGGATGAGTTCATTGACGAAAGATTCTTCCATTTTTGATTTTAATAAGATCCCAAATTCTGAAAAAAATGATAAATGATAAATTTTAATTGAATGAAATGCCTTTGTATCGGTTAATTAATCTAAAGATATAAATAGAACTCGGAACTGTGTATCTCTTTGTTCTTAATAGGTTGTCTGTGATTCGACTGACCTTGAGTCTTTAAAGAATTGAGAGAATTCCAAATTCCAATCTAGGATGGAATCTGGCCTATATTTATACTTGGACCAGCTCAGATTTCTCTGTTGACTTTTGTTCGAGGTGTTCAGACATGCAGCTTGGATCTGCTTAATTTTAAATGGACAGACTTAAAGGTGCTTACCAATTAATTAAAAGGTGCTGAATAAATGCAATTTTCAAGTTCAATATCGTTGAATATAATATAAAAGTGAACCCAGAAGAACCTGTCAAAATATTGAATTTATTTAATTGACATTTATAGTAAAATACACCATTAAATACCTCATTTCAAGGAGCTCCAATCCGGACCACTTGTAACAATTAAATTGACCCTAGAAGACTGTCAAATAAGTCACCTAAAAATAAAAACAAATATAAAATAAACTCGATTTAAAAATGCAATAATTAAACAAACCTCTTCACAAAATACGCCGGTGAATCAGCTAAAGGTCTCCCTCTTAATTAAGCTACTTATTTCTCAATTTCAGACGTCACTCTTGTGTCAATTTGACCTGGATTTGACCCTGTTTTTTGGACAAATAAATTAAATTGAAGTCTCCCAATTAGCACTAAATCTCGCTAGAAATCTGCTAAATAAAATTCAAATTCCACAAGGTCCCGTACGAGAAATTAATTTATTTTAATTAACTTTTTTTAATTATTTTGTGTAAAAAGTTCGTCACCCCAATTAACTGAGGAGTGAGCCCGATTTTTCGACAACCTTGTAAAGCTTTAAAATATACAAAATGTTCAGTAGGGGTCCTCCAGAAATGTCTATTTATAAATCCGGTTGTTCAAATTTCAAAAAGAACAATCACTTGTCAGACTCAATTATTTAAAAGGCTGCTGTGGTCTTCAACAAAGGGGAGTGGCGGTGGTGGTAGCTGGTTCCGTAACTTCTTTGGATCATCAAGGTCCTCAACAGAATCAAGAATCTCTCATGGGGCAGCTCTGAGTCTGGTCGGCGGTGGAATCGGATTGACCTCAATCTCACTATCTTTTATGGGATTTTTTACAAAGGAAGAGGAGAAAGAGGAGACTCTAGACGAGAAGATTATTATGACCTTAAAAAGAGCGATTTTGGCAATTCAGGTGGGTTTATTAATTATTTTGCTAAATTTAGGCAGTGCAGTGTAATAATTTATCCGTATTTTTGTATCCTTTTATAGAGGGATGAATTCTCAAAGGCTGAAAGGTAATAAAATATAATAATAATAATAATAATAATAATAATAATAATTACCAATAACCAATCATTTAAAGAAAAAGACAAATTTTTTAATCACAATAGGTTCCTGTCAAATGCTTGGAAGCTTACCGAAAAGTCTGATAAAACCGAGGAGGGGGTTGCAATGGAAGATATAAAGACGCAAATAATTGATATGCAAGCAAATCTTGCATTTCAAACGGGGAATTTGGCCAAAGCCGAGAGGCTCTTCAAAGTGGTTGCCCAACGGCTTGTTCAAATGAAAGGGGTGTCCCCTGAAGATAATTCTATCATTGAGATCAGTATTAAATTAGCTCAAATTTATACAATGAACGATAGAATTTTGGACGCTATTAGTGGACTTGAATATTCAATTGAATCTGTGGAGAAGAGGGTTCGGTTTTAATTTATTTTGGTTTCTTTTTGGTTTTAAATTAATTTTTGACATTTTCCATTCAGATTAATAACGGAGACAATGATCAGAATACCCTAATGCTCGCTGGGTGGTCCTCGCATAATTTGGGACAGATTTACATGAACCTAGCCACTCTCAAACCCAAATCCGATCTAATAAAGCAAGCTTCTGAACTAATGAAGAATGCTCTAGCTTATGTGAAGGCTGATGGCCCTGATTCTTATCAGGTGTGTTTTATAATTTTATATTTTTAAAACGCATCTATTTAAAATGTTTCTAATTCTTTTCTTTATTATAGGCCATTTCAATTCAAGGAGATATAGCAGTAATTTCATACTTAAATAACAATACTTGCATTAAATTAGTCCATTAAAATTTTTTTATTGTTCGAATTTCATTTCTATTTTCAGGCAATACATGGTACATTTCATATTTACATTTATGTATATGAATTTTTATTATGAATTTTTTCATAGCATTGAATGGAGAATATGAAATTGCCCTTGAAAAGATTATGGAAGCGGAGAAATCTGCAGAGGTTAACCACGAATTTCTTCTAGCCTGTTTGAGGTAGGATTGAAATTATTTTTAGACCTACATCTAGATGCATATAATTATGCAAATGTCAATTAACAAGTGCATTTATTTATTTCAGAGTAAACAGAGGGAATATTTATCTGCAGGTAGGTTTGTTTACTATTTATACTATTTATATACCAAATGGATGTGATAATTAATTTGTGCAAATTAAATATTCTAATTTGTGGAATTTATCTTTACAGAAAGGAGAGTTCAGCGAAGCGGATCGCATATGCCTTGAAGCCAAGAACCTAGCTGGGAAATTAAACGACTCTGAATCCCTTCACCGAGCCGAGGAATGCATTGCAAAAAGTAAATCTCTGTTGAAAGAAGCGTCACTTGTAAAGTCTGGAAATGTAGCGCAAAGTGCATACAATTAGTAAATTAAAAATTTTTATCGTAAAACGGCACCTTTAAAAAATTCCTAAATAGTCCTATATTTTATCTGTAAAAGAATCACACTTAAAAAATAGTTTAACAAAAGTTTAATATATTGATACCTTAAATGCACAATGAATGTATTACAATTTTATATAAGTATAATGAAATTTCGCAAAATAATAATAATAATATGTATGTAATTATAAACACTTTATTAATCAAATGTCAATCGCTCAAATCCTCATTTATTGCAATGTGTTGGTGTTTAATAGGCTCGGCAATCTGGATAGGAACTGTACCCAAAATTATAGGGATTTTAAGAGAGAAAGGAGACTTTCTTTTAGGGTGGGGAACTTCTACTCGAAACATGTAGTTGAGTTCGATAATTTGTCCGTTCTAGTGAGAAAAAAATAGGCATTTAATAATTTAATTGAGAGATTTACTTTTAATTAGAGTTTTACCCATCCTAGATTAGTGGCCATTAAATCTTCATTTGGAATATCCAGTGTATCTTTCCATATATCTATTCTCAATTAATTTCCAGCTTAGAAATCCACTTTAGAACACTTTTAATTGAATTAAGAACTTGGGATTTTACATCTGAGATTATTCTCATGGACTTCCAAAGGGGAATCCTTAGAATTCAGAAGCTCCTCTCTTCGAATTACTTTTGTTCTCGCGAGGCATACCTTGTTAAAGATTTTATAAACCATTTCCTATAAGAATTCATATCATATTTTCATCATATTTTCATCGTCGAGTTTTGATTTAAAGGGGAATTTGCTGACCTGATTTAACTTTACTTTGACTTTGAGGGTTTCATTTGTTCCATTTCTGATGAAAACTCTAAAGTCTATCGTTTCTCCACTTACAAAGCCTGTCCTATTCAGGTGGAGCCTACCAAGATTCCATTTAAAATCAGATAGGTTCTCATAATATTCGTATAAGTGTAATTTACTTTACGACATGTCCAAATATCCGTATGAATGGAACCAAGAGGAGACATTCTGATGAAGAACCACCTCCTCGGGGACCCTTGTAGAAAAAAGAGGGTTCAAATCCAGCGTTGTGATAATCTCAAAAGGGACCCGGACTTTATTAAAAACTGTCCTCTTCTTTTTCTTAACTTTCCCATCAATCCCTTTCCGGATGGATGTCATTAAGAATGTGCAATAATATTGAACTGTTGCGAAATTGTTGACGAGTGAATTAGGGAGTTTTGATGGGAGAAAGTAACCAAATGGGATCTCGTAGGAGCCACGAGGCATTTCTTTTTCACGAACTCCTGAATCGAGATTCAGTTTATTACAAAAATAAAATTGAAAGCTTGATTTTGTAGGTTTTAAAATTAGATAAACGAAGATACGGGGAAATTAGGTTGATTATTACCATTTGAGATAATATAGCCACCTTCTTTGTAAATCTTTTGATGAGAAGTCCCCCAGCGATTCGCTGTCTTCGCCCCTTTTGGGTGAATTTTAATTTCCCCTTTGATTTCAAACCAAATTCCTTTTAGGAATCAAAAAAAGAAAGTTCATTTTGAGAAATAAATGAAATTTTTTTTGAACCTAGAAGCTTCATTGGCTCTGTTATATCCAGATATATCATTCCCCGAAAACATTTGGAGAGGTCGAAACTTCATAGATTTGTTATCAAAATTAATCTCAAACAGATCCTTCTCTGGATCTGTTGGTTGGTATTTGACTCTTCTGTAGGGCATTGTGAATTTGTGATAATAACACTTGAAATACGAATTCAATGACTTCGGAATCCGAAGGAATGCGTTGCGTTTAAACCTGAAGATTGGAATGCATTCTCAAGAATCCTATTAGAAATCCTATAGAAATTTAATAGGGCCTTTTAGATCTTTAGATATGTCTAAGGATTTAATTCTCAATTAGATTATAGTCTAAATTCGAAAGTAAACGTCACGGTCGATTGACCTTTCCAGGGGTCTTGAAGGAGTTTTAAGGCTTGCAGAATCCATCCCCAAGATCAGGATGTCGGAAGCTAAAGAAAAAAAGGCTGTCAAGTCTTCTGCTTCGCTTCAAAGCTCCAAAAGCGTGAAAAAGTCTAAACCCGCAACTCCTAAAAGCCAGCCAAGGTCCAGACCTGGAAGTCCACCTATTCAACGACCTCAAAATCCAGCTATTTCCAGAGGGCAAGGTGTGAAATCCATACCTTCTTTGCATTACAATTGTATTTTTGAGAATTCTATTTCTATCCTAGGTCAGATTATGAAGCAAGAAATCTCAGGGTATCTCAAGTATTTGGGGGTTGTAAAAGAGCTGGAAAAGGGAGATGGCAAGATTCGTACGGTATTCTTTTTCATTTAATTACTTTACCCATTACTTTACACATTAACTTGAATTGACCTTGAAATATGATCAGGTTTTTCTGTTCCTCCAACCCGGAGATAATTCACTTAACAGTGTGATTGAGACGGCCGAGTCCGAATGGGCAGCGACTGGTATATAAAATTTAAATCAATTAGATATAATAAGTCCTAAGTTCAAGCAATTATTTGTGTACACATGTGTTCTTATTTTAAAATTGTAGGCATTCTAGTCATAGTCCGAGTTCCACCTGCAGATTGGAAAGAATTCCAGGTGGATAAAAAATTTAAAGTCCATTCAATGCCCATGGCCAGCGTATTCAATAGGAAATTGAACCTTGGCCGTGATACAATACACAAATCTCTGGGAGGGGAGCAGATTTATGATGCAAGAAGGTTTGCCTACCTTTTTAAATGAGCCTTTCTATCAGAGCAGGATAAATTTTAAAGTGCATTTTTATCAATTAGCTAATAAATCAAGCTTAAAAAAAATAGGTACGGCTCGTACCGTACGAGTCTCCGATATATCATTATTCGAGCATTATTCCTTGACGGGTATATTTATTAATTCTGAAAAAGAAATTATCAAGACATTTATCTGTTAATTTAGCTGCTTATTTCTAATGAATGCATTATAATAGCATAGGTAAGTACGGAGAGTGTCAAGTACCTTTTTACTAGGATTTAAAACCGCGATATATCACTCCAAATATATTTTTTGGAGGAATTTTTTTTTGTGTGCGTGAGTAAGGATATCCAATTCACAAATTGGCATATTTACTTTTTAAAAATTTGTTGAAACTGTCCAGATAATTAACCCGGAAGTTGGATGACGCGTTTTCAAAGTTTCCAAATGGGCTTTAAAACGTCAAAAATCGTTTTT
>JAAZTK010000254.1:0-24571 GCA_036507255.1 Megalothorax incertus | reverse complement strand
CGTCTTTGTCCGTGCGTTTTTCCGTACGGAAGAATCGTGTTCTTTTTAGTTCAAAAAATGGTTCAATTCCCAACTAGCTTTTTTTGAAGCTAGATTTTGCAAAAATTTACCATAATTACCACTTAACTAAATAAAATTTAAGGTCTAATTTGATTCAAACTCGCGGAAAAAGTTGAAATGATTCAACTTTTTTTATCCACGGAAAACGCGAGAAATTCCGTACGGAATAGTCGTACGTTTGACCTGAGGTCAATCCCCAATAAAACCCAGAGAAGCAGCCGTGAAACGTGGAAACGTGACGTTTTCTGTCCAATTGGAAACTTACCTTTATAATTCATCAAAATTATTGAATTAAAATTCAAAAACGTTTTGAAAGCGAATCGTATACAACTATTTTCAGTAGTAAGTGGCGCCGTGTCTAGATTTCAAAAGTGTGCAATTTGCTCGTGCAAGTAATTCCAGATTTTTAATTGTTTTGTAATTAATTAGCCAAATATAAGGATTTAAAAAATGCCTGAATTAAAGGAAATACAAGATTGGTGGACGAATGTACTCAAAAAACCAAAATTTGTGGTAGCACCAATGGTGGCAGGAAGCGAACTTGCTTGGAGGATTCTTGCAAGAAGGTATTTGATAATTTGATTTTGCTCGAAAAGAATTAATCCTTGCATAATATTTATGATATTAATCAAAAAATATTTATAATTGCAGATACAAGGCGGATCTGACCTTCACCCCAATGTTAAATAGCAAGAATTTTTTAAAGGATCCCAAATATATTGTAGGGCTACCAACTTCTTCGACTGTTTAGGTACCTAATTTTGAATTTACTAACGATAAATTCTTTTTATTTATATCCAATTTATACAATTAGATGCTTCTGATCGTCCTCTCATTTGTCAATTTTGTGGAGATGATCCGGAAGTGGTATGTTTTATAGCTTATAAATAAAACCTTAAAAAATCTGTTTGTTCAGAGAATATCAGAAACTCAAACTATTCAGATTTCAGAACGATCGACGTACGAATCCAAGAATCTAATTAATATACATTATTATATTAATAGATAGCCCAATGTGCTCTTTTAGTTAAGGATCATGTTGATGGAGTTGATATCAATTTGGGATGTCCACAAAATATTGCAAGATCAGGTACATTTTGTTTTGAAATATGTATTAAAAAAAAAATATGTCTACTGTGTCGAGTCTAGTAATGTAAATGCTGAATTAAAAACAAAATGTCTCTGTCTATTATTTCAGGACATTATGGTGCATTTCTTCAGGATGAATGGGAACTCATTGCAAATATTGGTTAGTATAAATTGAATTTAAAAAAATTAAAATTGTAATATATTTTATTTTTCAATCAATCTGCTTCCAGTTAAAAGGATTAACGAAGTGGCACAAATTCCTGTGAGTTGCAAAATCCGTGTATTTCCTGAAATCCAGAAGACAATCGAATATGCCAAAAACATCGAGAATGCAGGAGCTTGGATGCTGACAGTTCATGGGAGGACGAGGGAGATGAAGGCATGCATTTCAAATTTCAATTCAATCCAGTTCAAACTTAATTAAAATTCTTTCCTATTTTATAGGGGCCTTTTACTGGACTTGCAAATTGGGCTTATGTCAAAGCTGTTAGGTATTTATTAGGTCTATATTTCAGATTTTAACCAATAGTAATCAATATCTTCATTTCTTTATTAGAGAGATAATAAAGATTCCAATGTTGTCCAATGGAAATATCCAATCTGTGGAAGATGCTCTTCGCTGTATAGAAGAAACTCAAGTTGACGGAGTAATGTCCGCAGAGGGTCATCTCCACAATCCAGCGATATTTACAGGTATAAATTATAGTTTTAATAAAAACAAATTACAAAATTATTGAGAACGATCTTATTAAGGAACTTATCCATTGGTTTGGGATATTGCTCAAGAATACCTTCTTTTGGTTCGAACTCATCCATGTCCCCTTTCCTTCTCTCGTGGACATCTCTTTAAATTATTTCAACACATGTAAGTTCGAGAATACTCATTATTTCAGAAATTTCGTTTACCATTTAAATTCTAACGCTCTTTTTCCCCCAGATTTGCCATAAAGGAGAATGAGGATTTGAGGGAAGAGCTCTTTCATGCATCATCTCATTTAAAAATGGAAGAAATAACTTCAAAACTAAAAGATCGTTATGAACCATACTCTAAAGGGGAGAAAGAATGGATATCTCCTCCAGAAATATCGGATTTAAAGCTTAAACCCTGGTTTTGTCAACCTTATATCCGACCCCCACCTCCGTCAGATCAAAATTCAAATTCTGAATCCGAACCTAAACCTGTGAATCCAAAAAGGATAAAACTGAATGAGGAATCTAAAGAACTTGGGATTTCGAAGAATCAATTTAAAAAAATGAAAAGGTCACACAAGACTAATATGGATAAAAAACCAAAGACTATTCATCCACTTTGCATCAATTCTGAACTAAAATGTTTAAATCCAAGGGGGCTCAAATGTGATTACAATTTCTGTGGCCACTGCTGTCGTTCTCACTGTAAAGCTAAACAGGTCAATTGTAATGGACATAAGAGGTTTAGAAAAGATTGTAAGGGAAAAGAATTAGAGGCAATTGAAAAATTAGTAGCTTCAACTTCCTGATTGTTCATTTTTAATGATTTTACACTTTTTTCGAATAAATCGTATAAGATTTTATATTTGAACGATAGTATTATGCTCATACTTGTAAAAATTCAATTAAACTCTCATAAAATACACACTCAAAAATAGCTATATGCTCAATGTAACTAGAATTCCGTGAAGCAGGTAATGAAACAAAAAGATTAACGCTTCATGGTTGAGAGCTTAAAGCTATTTGTCTTACTAAAGGGTTTAATAACATGATCCTGTCTTTGAACTTTAATTTACCTTAAAACTTAAACTTTAAATAATTATCGTAGGTCAGCTTTAATAATGTTGTCCTTACCGAACACCGTTTTTCTCTGACATTACAATAAAGATACATATCTTAACTAATTATGACATTTCCATTTCCAACTTTATCTTGCATATGATGCTAACGCATATTTCAAGGGATCTCAATTTTGCAAATTATTCATGCTTCTCAAAAGGGCACGCACCCCTTTCTTCTTCCGAGTTTTTATGAAAAAAATATAATTTTTTATGCCAATAATCAGTCGGGTGCATAATTACTTATAGGGTGTTTAAAGGGTGCATTAACTTTAGAAATATTCATTCTTCTTTTGGTGTTTTACTGGAATCAAACTCAAGTTCTCCTTGCCCTGTATATGAGTATACGCGATTCCCAAAATGCTAATTGAAATACAGATATTCGTATTGACAATTGCATTTTTGTTCCTTTTATTATTGGCATATTACTTTTTCATATTGGCTCAGGTGAGCTTCATTTCAATTTTAAAAAGTTTTATTGAATTTAAATGGGAAATTCTCTGCAGAAGCCGAGGCTCTATTGTGGAAATGAAAGGATGCGGCGATTTCTCAATAATCATTTCCCGATTCTCGGAAAAACTTATTGGCCATCATTTTTCCTAGCTTTCGACGGTCGTTTTATGACGATTTTTGGATTTATCAAAGAGAATGGAAAGCTCCCAGAAATTACCATATAAAAGAGAAATGTTGGAGTTAAAGGATGGAGGGGTTGTCGCATTGGACTATCTTCTAGTTCCAGAAAAATTTGCGTAATTATACTAATCCTAAATTAAATAGGAAATCCTGGATTAAAAGCTAATAATTTTTAAAAATATTTTAGGAATAGCAAATATGTTGCGATTATACTTCCAGGGCTAATGAATTCCTCTCAAACACCTTACATCAAGTCAATTGCACTCGCAGTTCAAAGGGCTCGAGTAAATGTCATCGTTTTCAACTTTAGAGGAGTTGGTGGCATCCCTTTGAGGGTATTTTACTTTGAAATTTGATATTTCTTAAATTATATTTATTAAATCTTCATCTTTCAAAATATAGACGCCAAGATCATTTAATGCCAGCAACAGTGAAGACTTTTCCCAAGTACTTTCCCATCTAAAAACGGTATATCCATCAAAAAAGTTTTTGGCTGTGGGAACTTCCATGGGGGGAATGGTTCTTGCAAATTATCTCGCGTTAAATGGAAAGGAAGCAAAACAAGATATTAAAGCTGCAATTTTGCTATCAACCATATATGATTGTTGGTCATCTATAAGGAGTATAGAGACCCCAGGTCTAAACTTGAAGCTAATTAATTATTCATTGGGTTCATGTATGAAACGCCTAGTCATAAGGTACGATCAAATTAAAGTTCTGTACGCATATACGAATATGTTTATTTAAATTAGCTTTGTCATTCAATATTCAGGAACAAGACCTACCTAGAAAAGGAAAGCAACTTTTGCTGCATAGAGAAAGTTCTAAAGGGAAAGACGGTTCGAGATTTTGATGAAAACTTCACAGTACCTCAATTTGGGTTTAAGGATGTCTCAGAGTACTACAAGAATAGTTCAATCTGGGACAAGATTGATAAATTCACAATACCAGTCTTTGGTTTAAGCTCCCTGGACGATACAATGTCCCCAGCCAATGGACTTCCTTTCAAACAGGCCGAGGATTCAAAGAACAATTTTTCCCTTGTAACTACAAAGCGTGGTGGGCACCTAGCATTCCTTGAGGGGGTTTTCCCAATGTCCAGGAGGTTCCATTTTATGGAGAGGTTTAACTATATACCCTAGCTAGTCTCAATTTATCGCTTATTAAACTCAAGTTTCTTCTTATAGGTTTGTCAGCCAATGGATTAAAGCAATCGTGACTTATGATATTGACTTGGATTAGTTTAAATTATTCATTTTAAAAGAGTCGTATTTATTAGTACAGTAGTATCCTAATAAGCTCTTAATAAAGGTATTGTTTGCATGTCTAAACTCAAAAGTTTGAACTTATGTGTTTAGATACTAGGTATACCATATATAAGTATTATTGAAATAAAATATATTTCCTATTCAAATATTTATCCATAAAATTGATCGGAAGACATTCTTGGAAAACAGGATGGAGTTCAACTAAAGTTAAATGGAATTAAAATATCAATTTGGTAAATGGCCAAATATATTACTTGGATTACTTTTTGGCATTTTACATAAAGAGAGTTTACAAACTTCATATTTCTCTTTTAAGAGTCCAATAGTCCAATAAATTAAAGTTTTAATGTCTAAAGGTTAAAGGGCATATATTTTACTCGAAGCTAAAGAATCTCTATTTTTCTATAATATTTTAAATAATATTTATGACGAGCTACCTGTATATTATTGCAGGTAATCAATTTATAATTAGGTAATTCCGGAAATTGATAGGTAAATTAAAATATTATTGATCAATATCATGAGAAAGTATAATACCAACAATTAGCATATTATGACATAGTTTATAGAGACTTGATTGTCCTTTGAAAACTGCTGAATAAGAGATTCAGCCGTGAGACTGAGCGAGACATAAAACATACTATGATATGGGACTATATCATAATGTAATTCTATTTGTGCAATTCATACAAAGTATTGTAGAATCATTAGAATGATAATTAAATTTTGGAATAAAGTGTAAACTTGAGGTCTACATGTGTAAATAGATATTATAATATCTTCTATGCATCCTAGTATAATAGTACTAGTTAATATTGTACAGTAGGCACCAGTACTCGTATATTTGATTAGTACGAGTATTAAGTACAACTATTTTAACATGCACGCAACATCATTAAAAAATACGGATAGCATATAGCGATATATCTGTAATAATAAATTCATTCATTGAAGTGACCTTCGGACTAAGGATAGGCAAATTTGATAATATTTGTGTCACTGTCTCTCACCCTCATGCCAATCTCTGCATGATCATTTTTATTTGTCTGTAGATATAAATTAATCTGTGGGGCCTGTTACGGTTTTTTTTTAAAATAGGGATCCTGAATTAATCAGTCACTGGCTGAATACATGTAGCAGAATCTGGCTCCTCAAATGCCGGCAAGTGAATGAAATATAGATATATCACACATCCTTTCATTAAAATCCAATTGGTCTTTGATCTTTGGAACTCTATAACTCTCAAGTCTAGGATTTAATGAACATGTATAATGAATGCTCCGCGAAACCATCTTTTAGAGGAATGAAAAAATGAGATATTTATCGAAATCTGCATTCTTGTTTCCTCCTAGCTCTCCCAAGCTCTCAAGATTCTACTTGTACATTGCCACCCCAGTTCTTTGATAATCTACATATATCAACTTAGGCACTCCTATCGATATATTGCAGACCTATAAGAGTTATAACTTATAAGTTATAAGCTCCAGAGCTCATCTTCATGCCTAGATGTATTAAATTTCCCATCTCTCTTCAACTCTCCCATCATTCTCGCCAATCTTTCAAATTCTACTCCTTTTTGTCTGCCTAGACTAGTTTGGATAATGCTAAAGGGCGATATCTACTGTGGATTATTTAACTCTCCCAAGATCTTGGCCAACGACCGTGTGTATAATTGTATGTAGTCTTGCAAGCCGGCTTATTACAGAATCAGATATAGCTTTAATCCTAAGATTTTTTTGGCAATGGGAATTGCGAATGCCCTATACAATACATATGTAAAGTGCTTTAGCCTAAATGTATTCCATTAGCAGAGGGCCAAAGTTCCTAATCCAAACTGCTCCACCTTGATGATATATGATTAGAGTAAAAGTGATTATCCGTATTAAGCTAGCATACATAGCTAGCAGTCACACTGTAAACTGGTACACACAATAGCCACCAAAAAACCTCTATCGATTTCAAGGTAAACTTGTAACTCGTCAATGAAAAATCTCCCACAAATACTACCGAATCTTTGTTTTGTGGATATAATCTTTATATTACAGTGTATTAGACCAAATGCATTTGGGCGTTGGGTTTACTACAATACAATTGCATTAAATTCACTCTCTTCTCACGCTTGGTGAGCTGAGGATGAGTGCTCTCAAGTGCAAGACTTTAATTTGAGTGTATAAGCGAGATTATCTTGCATTTCCGGAATCCCTTTCCTAAGAATTTCGGCATTCATTCGAGCTTTTTTGCAAAGTCAAAATATCTGGAAGAGAAATCAAGTTTAGGTATATTTCAATCTGTCGATTAATCTAGTTTCAGAGTGATTGTGTTATCCGTATTGGCCTTTGTCTGGAACTTGTTATCAGACATATTTGTAATTGTTTACAAATGGGGAAACCCGACATAAAAGATAGAATTTATTGGGAAATTTGTATCATGTTTTTAAAAGTCTAAGATATGTGCTTCAAGTTAATTGGCTGTGACACCGGAAAGTCTCGTGGAATTAAATATAAATGTCTCCATTTTAGCATTTCTTCTGCCAATTATTTTTTACTCAAGTCGTAGACCTTTGAGCCTTTGAGGAGTATTAATAACCGTATACCTTGTAGCAGACAAACCGCTCCCGGTGCAGAGTGAGTGTGTGCGCAGAGAGAATTCTATCGAGAAAATCGACCTGTCCTCCAGAGCCAGTATTTCCCCTCCAGACTGTACAGCCAGTCGATAGGAGGAGAACTTTAAATACTAACCTACTTTTTAATCGTCTCAAATATTATTATGGACTTCATTTCCAATACTCTTTAAGTTTAACGAATTAGGATCAATACTCTCTGTAGCTTCAAAAGTAACCAAGTATTTTTTGTAGTGCTCAAAGATAAAGGAAACAGTGATATACATACTCTGTGTGCTTTAGTAATTCATAATTGTTATTATAATTCAAGATGAGTTCATTAAACGAGACTTTGACAGAGGCGAGAGATTCGGATTCAAATCTAACTTCTATTCTGGCTTCTTGTTTTACGGCAGTTTTGTACTATTATTTAGCCCACGTAGCTCAAGTTAGTAAAACTCATTTATATTTAACATTTATATTTAATATTATATTAAGTATGTATCTTGATCTTGGCCGGTTATAAGTATAATATTTTGTATTTCTTCTATCTCTACTTTCCCAAATATATTATCGGTCAAATGCATATATGATATTATGTATTAGACTGTATTAGTATACATTATTCGGGAAAGTCTTATGAATAATTTACAATAGTTTTAATTAAAAGTCTTCTTATCTCCCTTTATAGAAACCAAGATTGCACAGCAGTAACAATCGGTACGTATACCTTCAACCTTTCACAATCAAACTTTACTAGCTGAATTGCATTTATATTATAGAATACAGATAATGCATTTAATTTTTTTAATGAACGTTTTAACCACATTTCCCTGATTAATATTATAGTATGCTGGACTTCCTTCAACGTAACGTTAAGAGCATACACGATAAATTTTACCCATCATGGTTAGTAAATTTCATTTAATTTTATTGCAAGCCATATACTACAGTAGTACAATACCAATTAAATTAAATATAAGTACCAATTTAATAAAAATACATGATTATCTATACCAGGTTTTCGTGGGAAGGCAGATTACAGTCTATGTGGGGTTTAGCCCTAAGATTATCAGGTACTATATCAGTATATCATACACAATTAAGGATCTTCGATGAATTCATGCGCTATTAAATAATTTCCCAATATGCTTTGCTTAGAATCTCATAAAGTCCCTTATGAGCGAGTCATACTGAATTTGAGCGACGGAGGACAACTGGGTCTAGATGTACTCCCTGGGAAAAATGTCAATGACAATGCTCAACAGGGTCAAGAAAAGTTGGTTGTCTTAATCTTTCCAGGTGAGGAATCATTAAATGCCCAATTATTAGAATGTATTAATTTTTGATAAAAATGCAGGGATGACAAGCTCATCAGAGACGAGTTATATTAAAAATATCTCCCTATCCATAATGAATTCAGGTAAAGATCGAAAGTATTTGAAAGAATTAAATGGGCTTTTAAAATCAAAATCATTTGATTAGGGTGCACGTGCATAATTATAAACAATCGAGGGCTCGGTAAGTAAATCAATTATAAATTAAACTCGGTATATACGGAACAAATATGTGAATTTCAATTAAACTATTCCTTTTCCGAATATCTTATTTATAGGAGGTGTACCATTAACAGTAAGTCATGAATAAAACATGAGTTTGAAATCTGGAATACTTTTAACTAATGAATCAAATTAAAATATTTAAAAAATTCAGACTCCCAGGACATATTGTGCAATTATACATGATGACATTGAAGGTAAATTATTAAATCTAAATCCCCAATCAAAATAATCTCATTTATCCCCGCGTAGATGTACTCAAATATGTGAAGACAAATTACCCAAATCAGCGTATCCTACCTATCGGCACAAGCCTTGGTATGAAAACTTTCCATTTCCCAATTTTGATTAAACCAAGTATCGTAGAAAGTGTTAAGGTTTCTATGATACTTGGATTAAACACTTAAATATATTCCTGGAATTGACTTGCAGGAGGAGTAATCTTGTGCAATTACCTCAAATACCACCCAGAGGAGGCAAAGAAAAACTTTCTTGCAGCCATAGGTAGAAGAAAATCGCAAAACAGACCTTCCTTAAATATTTTAATTGATAAACCCGTACGTATTTGTATAAATATAGTCGTCTCAATATGCTGGGATCCAATAGCAGGAAGCGAGAATTTGGAGAAACCTTTTGTCAATCGCTATATTGTAAATTATGGAATCACATATGACCTCATCCATTTAGCTAAAAAGTAATGGCACACGATTTTATAAAAAGCTTTATTAATTTCGGGCCTGATTCAATATAGATACCAAACTACAATGGAGGCAAAGAAATGTTTTGACTTTGAAAAAATCCTCGGAGCAACAACCATTCGGGAATTTGATACTCACTTTACTGGTAAATATTAGGGATATATTATTATCTTTGAACAATAATATAAAAATAATTAAATATTAGCCCCACAATTCGGATATGATGACGTAATGACTTACTATAAAAATGCTACAATAATCAACGACATTGAAAAGTTCTCCATTCCCGTATTTGGAATCAACGCTGAAGGTATGATGATATACGATTAAATAAGATTATTTATATAACCATATTTTCCGTTTGAAGATGACCCAATGAATGGATCTCTACCGATCAAGCAGGCTGAAATGGATGGATCAAATCTTGCAATGATTATAACAGCGAGGGGTGGGCATTTGGGTTTTATCGATTCATTTCTGCCAATAAGGTATTGTTAACACTGCCAATCATTTTGAATTTGAGAACTTGATTAATTAATATTGATGAATTTGAAATTTATTGAAATTTAGACAATCTGGCTTTTATTTGGAGCGGCTACTTGGGGACTTTGCAAAGGCTATTCGCCTCAACGGAAATGAATTGCTGTATTGATGTCCGTGCTTGATAATAAGTTTAAAGTTTAAATTAAATAGCAATTTGCTCTAGGTATACTGTATACAGATAAATGCAAAAATACCTTTGTGATATGATAATGAACCTTTTGATTTTGAGTGCTCTAGTGTGATATAAATATAATAGATACAATATAGTAGTAATAGAACTTAGGAAGCATATTAGATATATGCAATAGGCTAACAAGTCTAGAAAATCTTAGACTAAAACTTATAAGTGATCCTAAAATGCATCCATATGTAGTAGGTAGTAATACAAAGATAAGTACGATATAGTACTAGAGTCTAATAGCCAATAGGTATTAATAGTACTTCCTATTCAATTTAATAGACTCTATAATTGGCATTAAAGCAACACTATTCAGAAAAGTTTAGGGAGATTCTAATATGTAAAGTGCAAACCTTGCAGTTCAAAATCATAGGTGTCTTAAAATTCGATATTTAACAATTCAAATAAGATTAGATATATTGCAATCCAACACTCCATCGAAATCCCTATAATACAGAATAATATACTACCCTATAATAGAGAGGGTTATGTAAGTAAGAAAGGGTTAATCGATTTGTACTAATCCTAAGATATATTGTGTATTGAAATTAAAGAGACTACGGATTAGTAATAAATAGCGAACAATATTTGGAATTCAAAAATATTTAGTACGAGGGCCAACAATATAAACAAAATGCAAATGAATTAAAATGTTTTTGAAATTATAAAATTACCTGCAGATACCTACCTATAAGCATTATAAGTGATATAATCAATAATCATATTAATCCTAAACATAAGTTTCGAAAACACAGTTAAAATTGGCAAATGAATAGATCTATTAATTGTTATTATTGTACAATTAGCAATCAGTATACTTTAACTTGTAACTCGTTTATTATGAATGCATCTACGAGTATCGTAAAATGTGAAAATGCAATTGTAGGAAAAGTAGGTGACTATCTAATCCTAATAAGTAATCCTATATTCTATTATACAATAGTAGCAGTACTATATACTATAGTATACCTAATCCTAAATAGGTATTGTAACTTAATTGCTGT
This sequence comes from Megalothorax incertus, assembly GCA_036507255.1. NCBI lineage: Eukaryota > Metazoa > Arthropoda > Collembola > Neelipleona > Neelidae > Megalothorax > Megalothorax incertus. The sequence continues at coordinate 13,132 of JAAZTK010000254.1, read as the reverse complement.
GTTGAAGTCGTTTTATTTTTCAAACGTCGATTATCAATATTGGTAGATGAGTCAAGAAATATGTAGGTAGGACTAGGTACTACTACTAATCCTATTTGTAAACTTATTGTATAATGCCTACCTAGTAGGAAAATTACCTATCTATATAGAGGATATTTTATTAAGATTTTGTTATTCCATTTTTAAACCCTTTAATTTTTTAGATAATTTCATTCAATGCAATGTCAATAAAGGAGATTTATCATTTGAAAAATGCAAGTATTTTGATTCTGGGATTCCAGTTTAACCACTAATCTTTACATATATTGTATTACGTCCGTAAATGCATATGAGGATTCGTGGGAATCGAATGATACTAATTTATCGTATAAATAAGTTACATTTAATCAATACGGATAAGTAGATAGGGCATTTACAATATCTACAATAATTATTAATATAAAACGATCATACATATACGATCGTCGATATACGATGATATGATCCACATAATACTGGACCGTAATCGTATATTTGCACAAGTCTGATAAAAGTACAATATTTTCAAAGATAAAACACTCCATACTCCATATCAATATTTAAACTTCTATTTCATATTTTTAGAAATCTTGAGTTTATCTTCATTTTTAAAAAATTAATTCTCAAAATGAAAAAATCTATTCTCTTCATCTGGGCTCCTACGACTTTTCTGGCTCTTGCATATTATTACATCTTTGTAGTTTCAAAGGTTGGTATTAATATTTATTCGATTTCAATATACCTACCCTATCGGTATAAGAGGATCGAGACGCTAATATTTGTATTACATATTTGATTTAGAAACCCAAAATATACTCTGGAAATCGAGCTCTGGTTCAATTTCTTCGAGATCACGTGAACACATTAAGGACTAAATTTTATCCTCATCTACTGCTCTGGGAAGGACGCCTGCAGACAATATTTTCAATGGATTCAAGACCTAATAACAAGTTGATATACGACTCTAGAGAGATCTTTGCATTGAGCGATGGAGGAGAAATAGCACTCGATTATCTAGAAGGAGTTCAAAGGTGGTGGCTTGATAATACCTGTTTATAATTGATTCGGAATGAATGGGGTTTTTTATATAATCCAACAATAAATTCTTATGATTTCACAAGCAGAGATCCAAATGATCAAAGGGTAATTGTGCTCTTATTCCCTGGCATTACTTCGAGTTCACAAACTGCTTTTGTCAAAAGTCAAGTCAAAGCTATCTCTAATGCTGGAGGATCAGTAATCGTTTTCAATAATCGAGGTCTTGGAGGAGTTCGATTAAAAGTATGAATTTTTATTTAGCTATAAGCCTATAATAAATGCAAAATCCCCATCGTATAATTATGTACTAGACGCCAAATCTTTTCTCCGCAACGGACTATCAAGATATGAGACAAGTAATTAACCACATCCGGCGTAATAACCCAAATGATAGGATCATTGCCTGTGCTTACTCCATGGGTGGAATGTGTCTAGCTCAATACTTGACAGCATATCCGGAAGAAGCTAAATTAAATCTGGATGCTGCGCTGGTTATCTCAACAGTATGGGACGCCGAGCAAGGAACGGCGAGTCTTAATAAAAACTCTATTAATAGAAGATATATAAGCAAAGGAATTGCTCAAGCACTAGTTTCAATTGTCAGCAAGTAAATTGAGGCTAAAATCTTTGAAATTTGAATTTGTACAGGAATAATGCAATTCTAAACTTTTAGAAACCGCCATGTATTGGAAGAATCCCCCAAATGGGATATTGACCAAGTTCTGAAATGTCAATACCTTGATGAATATGATGAGAGATTTATGACGCCTCAGTCTGGATACCCTACAGTTGAGGAATACTACAAAGCTGCCAATTTGTCCGGAAAGATATTCAAGTTTTCAATCCCTGTGTTTGCATTTAATGCTTTAGATGATCCCATGTCCCCTTGTAAAAAGTGGTCAATTTAAAATTACATTTTAAAAATATAATTATTTTTAGATATGCCGATAAGTGAAGCTAATCTTCTAGGGTCTAACCTAGTTCTAATAACCACAAATAGGGGAGGTGAGTATTACGATATTATATAGCAAGATAATCTCAAACCTAAGTATGTAATTCTAATCTTAATTTAACACGATTGATCAGGCCACTTGGGATTCATTGAAGGGATATTCCGTCGCTCAAAGGAGTTCCATTATGTCGAGAGATTTGTGCATGACTTTATTCTTGCATTTAAAGAATTTGGATCAGATTTAGATACAACAATTGGGAGCAGCAGCAAATTATGATTTGCCGATTATATCTAAACATCCGTAAATGAACTCTTATGATTCTATGCAATTCTAACATTTTTACAATACTCAAAGATTTATAACTAGAGACTCTGTGATTAACTTATAGATATAATTAATTATTTCAAGTAAAAAATTAATAAAAATAACGACTTGAGATACAGGAACTAATATGTTAGTAGTAGTACCTTGACCGTAGCTTATTGATGAGCTCGACTCGAGTATTGTCCCTCTTGGGAAGACTCGCCAGGGTATTGTGCAGGATTTAATTTCTTAGAACGATCCTCAATTAGTCCATAAGCAAAATGATTAAGCTGGAAAAAAATACCAAATAGTAATTAGAATATTTACTAATATTTAACTTATAATGACCAATACCAAGAATCCAGCGGGAAGAGCTACTCCTTGAAGTCGATAACAAGACTCTGGAAGACTTTTATTGCTACTATTCTCATTAATATTGTGCATAGCCCCGACTGTACACTTTCCAAGCTGTCCAGTATGAGACATGAGGGGTCCTTGATTAATTTCTACAAAGTTCCCAATCTTATAAACGCAAACACTCTTATCCTCCGAGTGCTGGGTCAATTGAGAGATTTGTTCGAGTTTATATTGGTTATTCTCAAACATTTTGACAGCGAGTTCTACTTCAACTTCAAGTCGTTCAAATTGAAGGTTTCTTCGAGCTAGTTTCATCATTTCTGCGCTCAAAAGACGCATTTCCTCCTATGTAAAATGAAATTAAGATTTGGAATTTCAGGGATTGAGTAAAATGTACGGAATTGGGTTTCCAGTTTTTTATCTTCAAATCCGCATCGTAGACGAAGCTCCCGCTTTGAACTAAAATAAAATATACGTCAATTTACCACCAAGCTATAATTTTTAAATTATAGGCATACCATTTGGACTAGGAGAGCTGATTAGTTCAACATAAATATGATCCTTAAATGCTTGTTCTAAAATACTTCCCAGCATAACTGAACAGCTCCTCCAAAAGATTGTATTAACCTTTAGGGAAAACATGTGTAATATTAATTTACTACCAATTATTTAAAATAATTTCATTGTTACCTCGTAAAGATCCTTGTCCTTCATCTTCATGTGTAACAATTTCAATTTGCCACTTTCCTCAAGGGGTCGATGCATATCCCATAATTGTCCATTGATTTCAGCAATAATACTTCGATCCATCAGAAACTCTTGAATATCTGCAGGTGAATAAACATTTTATTAATTAAATTATTAAAAAATGATCATTTTAATTATAATTTTAATCACTTACGCCTGGCACAATCATAAGGCGTAGATATACTCTTATTCATAAGGAGTGTGGAATTCTCGGGCTCTCCTTCATACTCAATTTCAATCTTGTTGACCCTACCAATTGCTTTGTATTGTCTCTCCTTTTCTTTGTTGAACAATTCTGATCTTTTTAATTGTTCTCCAGCATTGTTTACGGCTGGGATAGGGATGTAATTGGGATTCTGAGATTCTCGAAGTAAATTCCCGTATAATTCTTCACGCATTTTGGTTATTTCTCCAGTGGTGGGTCCTTTGATTGAATGGATGTTGAACCAACCTGTAAATTAGGATTAACAATAGTTAATTAGATAAATTAATTAATAATTACATAATATTTTACTAGACCGGCAATTATTTGTAAATTCAATAAACTGTATTAAACTTACGCTTTGAAATAAAGTTTAAATAAGTACGGTGGAATAAAATGTTTGAACGCATCTTGTTAGCAAAATGTGGTGGTTAATTAATAATTATTGTAAATCTCAAATGAATCGAAGCTAATTGGATTAGGTCCAAAATTAGAGGTCCGGTGAATTTTGTCCTTTTAAAAATTGTTGAATTTTAGCACAGAATTTAGAAGAAGAATGTTTTTGGAGTTTGAAACGCCAACTTCTCCAGCTTTCTCTTTAACCGTTTAAGGAGTATAGTACCACTACCTACTCGACTCTGAGGATGAGTCTTATAAATCCTCAAAGATCGCTTCTTGTTAAGATCGCTTCTTGTTAATAAATTAAAAGGTCATGAGGTCATTTGCTTATTCATCATTAAAGAAGGCCCAAAATTTAATATGTAGTCTTCCTTATATAAAAATTTTTTACAATACTCGTACGAGTTTGCATATGAAATTATCATATGAATTCAGACAATATGACTTTGAGTTTGAGCCGTTAGACTCTAAACTTTAGAGTCTAAAAGGCCTAAGCCCTTAGGCTTAAGTTGTAACTCTTAATTAGACTCTAATCGTATGTAAATGTAATGTTTTTTTTATAAATTCATGGAACTTTCCATTCGATTTCGAGTGGGACTGAAGAGTTTAAGATATGGTATGAATTATGAAAATGACATGATAGGGAAAGACATTCAAATAAATATTAATTATCAATTTGAATTAAAATATACTCGTACATGGTGACTGATGGCGAAGATGGAGAAATCCAGCCGATGGAGGATGCTTTGAAGAGGCTCTATGAGATAAAGGGGATCCCTATATCCAAATTCACCTTCATCGCAACAAAAAAGATCAACACTCGAATGATCAAAGTGCAGGGAATGAGCAATCCAGAGATCCAGGGACTGTTTTGGATGACGTCGTCACTACCACTGAAAGGTAGGCATTTTTAAACGTATTGGGGCAAACAGTACTACTCTATGAGTTCAAGGCAAATTGTAATCCTAATTAATTTTATTCAATTTCAGAAATTAGACTTCTATTTGGTGGCCCAGCAAGCTCGTAACGGAACGGTCAGCCCAACCTCCTACAACGTCACTATAAGGATGGTTGCGGTCTCGGCGCTGAGGATCCAGAAATTCACCTGGAAGCTGGACACCATATTACAACTGGAGTGGAATCGGCTGTGTCACCTGCATCTCAATATACACACAAATTGGCAGTCCTTACTAAGGGTAAGTTTTCCCTTGGAACAGCCATTGTTTTGTAATTTGATAATTTTGTTTAGATTTCCCAATGCATGTAGACTCGTAGAGTATCTTTTGAAATATCTTAGGATTAAATAAATGTAAACTAACTACAAGTTACAACAGATTAATGATATAAGTACAGATACTACTAATCTAAGAATAAACTATTTTCAATTTTGTCTATTATATTTATGGGAAATGAGAAATCTGCTTATTATAATTTTATAGACGGAAAGATTTGAAATTTTGAATAAAGGTTAGGATTAGTACAAAATAAAAAAACTTTGCTTTGATACAATATTATCTATTATATAAAAGTCAAAGATCTGTTTGTGAACTCGGAAATAATATTTTCTACGTACATTTAAAACTTTAATAAAAGAGATAAGACTCTTTTGAAATTATCCTTAGATCTCTCGGATCTTGTTAAACTTTAAAGGTCTTGAGGTTTAAACTTCAACCTGAGTAAGAATTGTTATAAATTTCCCCTTATAGCAGAGCCACGGTTGATCCCTTCTTTCAATATAAAAATTCTAAACCTAATACTTTTAGAATTTTTATATTGAAAATGAATTATTATTAAACTCACGAGTTATAATCTTCAAAGTTCCACATAATAAAATATTTCGTATAATGACCAAAGTATATGACAATGAGTAATTCCTAATGTGACACAAATTGACAATGACATATTTAAATTCGAACGTGTTCTTTTTCCTCCTACTCTTGAACAAATGTCATCCCAGGATATACTGATATTTCCTACTACTACTACGACTTCATCCATTATGCTCTTCGCCTGCGGTCCACCATCCTTCTAATAGTACTCTCTTATGTAGTAAAATGTAATCCAATTTACGAGAGAAATCGATTTTAATTTCGAATTTTAACTTTTAATCAAACAAGAACATCCTGGCAAATGATTAAGCGGAGGATGGCATGCGAGCTTGAGATGGCTTCCCAAGTTTCCTCTGATCCCCTCTTCTCCCTCTTTGCCCAAATTAAATGTCCAATTAAAAGACAGCCTCGAATTGACAAAGATAGAATACTGCTGCTCAAGCTGTGTGCAATTATATTGTAACAGATACGAGTACAGAATCAGATTCCTTCCTTTCTAAAAAAAGATTTTCTGCTATCATTCCAAGAGTGCATTTTTTATGAAGAATCTCGGTCGTATCAATCATACCAAATGTAGGTTTTGTAAATTAGTTCCATAACCATTTCTTCTGAATCCCTCGACTATTCCCTTAAATGCAATGAATTCATATTATTATTTAGCCACAGCTCTTTTTCTAGATTCGAATTTCGAAAGCAATTTCAAGAAAGGATTTGTAACCCTTTCACCCGTCGATTTATTCCCAATTTTATCAGTCCAGAGCCGCTCCGAAAACTATCTGGTAATAAATCCAAACTCCACTCGAGTTCACATTGTTTTGCAATTGTGAGGCTTTCAATGAATCCCAACTAGTTTTACCCGCAGGACACTTGCGACAAACTGTTTCCTATTAAATATCTGCTGAATAAGTGATAGCTTTTATATGTTTGTCAGTCGACCGGGTAAATTCTAGAATTCTAATACAGAATCAGATAGAAACCTAGCTCAGCAGGACTTTCTGAAAACATGCACGGATATTTGTGTGAGATTGCAAAAAGATCCGGAAACTAGTGGAACAAATGGGTCAAATATGCCTATATCGAAGAATTGGTGAAATGCAAATGCAAATCATTTGGTTTTGTGCAGGGGATCAAATTTGATATTGCAGTAATAAAAATAGAATTTGCTGTGTTTCAAAATTACATTTGAAAACACCATCATGCTTAGACAAAATTAGGCTGGGGACTCTCCCAATATATTCGAACATATGGGTATATAGGGCGATTGAGGGATTTAATTGAGCGCATCTAATTGAAAAACATGAATGGATTATTATGTGATCCATTTTAGAGCTCAGAAACATGCCGTCTACTTTAACTGTCCTAATGCTTTCCTTTTGTATTTATACTAGAGAGCCTCGCGTAGAGTCGGTGAAAGTCGTTCAGTAGCTTAATGTAGGGATATGTTGAGGTGGGTTGATCCGAATGGAGGATAAATTTAGATGCAGGACCGGATTTCAACATTTAACAAAATCCAAGAGCACTGTAATTCCACCAAATCTCCTATAGCCGTATAGTACTAATACAGATCCTACGTATTTGCTTAATGCTCTCTCTGCTTTCACTTTTACAAAGTATATAGGGATTCAGAGGAAGAAATTACTACAAGAGCTGCTCTCATCGTAAAACCCTCCAAAGTACCTTTACAAAATAAAAAGGAAAGAACCTTTCATTTTAAACACCAAAATACCTGCTGCATGCAAAATAAAGAAGCATAGCTGTAAATAAAATATCAGAATCCAAGTCCATTCAGAACAGAATCCGGAGAAAGTACACCATTTCATGCGTTACTATTAAAGGCCTTAAGCCCAGCAGGTATAATACTCGAAAGAATTCATAGTGAAATTGAAATCTAATAAGGATCTCTGGAACATGGGATTTCTGTTCAGGGTACTTTGATAAAAGGCAAAAAAAATTTGATAAATTGCATCAATCGAATCATTCGAGACCAAAAATATTCCTGGAATTCCTCAGGGATAAAAGAGATTTGCTATTCAACCGAATTACCTACTTTAAAATGGTTTAAATTCCCTTTGGCAAAAAGTGAGTAGGAACTTGAAATGCGGGAGATCGGAATTTAATATAGATCGAGGAGAATATTGAATTAATGATTATTCATGAACCGTGTAACTGGCCTGAAAATTTGAGGGTATTAAACTTTTTGAAAGTCAAAAGAATGAGAGTGGAAAATCTTGTTTCAATCATATTTTACATTAGGGTAATATATGTATTGCAATATATTACCTACCAATATATTCTTTAGGATTGGGATTGATCTGTATATGATCAAAATTTGTCACATTTGGTTCCTTTCCCTGGGGAATCTTCGAGAAGGGTCGCAGGAAGTTTCAATTCAAGGAATATTGTATTACGAGTATATCTGTTATTGAAATTAAAACCTACCATTTAATAATCGATCCGATCTATGTACGTCAACTACAAAGTAGTACAAATATATGAAGATATAATTTTATTAAAAACTTTAAAACTTTCCTTCGCACGCAAATTCTAATTGGCCGAGCTAGAGCTTATTAATTAAACGAGCTTATATTTGCTCAATTACTTAGGATTAGAGAGTCTGAGAGACAAAGTGAGGTGTTTTATTTCATGAATATTTGAAAAGATACACAGACTTGTTGAAATTAATTGTAGCCAGTTTTTATGCATACATATAGCGAGGAGCTGTGGATGGGTACAAGTCTGTAAAGAAAAAGTTATTCCCGAGTCAAGCTTTTTATTCAATTAGGCTAGCAAAACTCTCATACGACGTAGTACGCGTAGTATTAAGTAGTAGATTGTAGCACTAGATGTTTATATGTATCTCTAAATATTAAATTATATTTCAAAATGCCAAGTTTAACTGGCTTTTATTCATACCCTTAAAAAGTTTATATCTATTACTACTACCTACTGCAATTACTACCTACCATAAGTATAAGACATATTTGTGTTTACAGTATACTCGTAGTATTACTATACAGTGAAAATAAGGATAAAATTCAGTATCGTAGAACTAAATGAGCACGAGGATAAAATATGGACCATGTTAAATAGGAATATCTCCATAAATCAATATGCACTATCAGTCTACTTATTTGTACCTTTATGCACACGAATAAAAAAGCACTAGGGGAAGATAAATATGGAGCAAGAGTGCACATTTGCGGTTTATTAGCTTTCTCCATCGGGTTAAATTCCTGTGGGCTTAAAAAGACATTCGGCACTCCAATATATCTCGAGGATTTTCATTTAAAGATGGAGATACATGGGATTCTCTTATTTGTCTTTGTAATTTTGTATGGAAAAAAAGTTGGAGAAAGTAGCAATAGAAAAGCAAACGATCTGAGCCTTTGAAATGTAAAAAAGATAAAAGCAGTGTAGGGGTTTAAAAACTCAAGGGGGTTTTGAGTGGGCTGGGTTTCTAGACAGGAATAACTTATGTACATTTACCACTTTGAATAAGCTATTTTTCTACATTATCCTGTGTTTATCCCTTTTAGTTGGACTTGGAACGAAGCAAAGGCTTAAGAGTATTTGGTTAAACTTAAAGCTATTCCAGATCTATCAGAAGCGGATTTTTGTGGGCTTAGGTAAGTAAATTTCTCCAGAAAAATGCTTTCCCCAGATCTGTTGTTTTACTGCTTCTGAGAACTAAAAAGCTTTCCGTCAGCTTTATTCCTAAACTTTGATTTGATATCTGCAAGATATTGAATGTCAAAATTTCTTATGATCGATGTCTGCACTGGAAGATAAAAGGGGCATTCTCAAATTTCGAAAATACAATTTCCAGGCCTTGAAACAAATTCTTTTTTTGGACTTGGGAAACACGAAAGTCTTTCATATTGCATCATGACGTCATTCCAACTTTCCAAGCCGGATCGTTCAACTTCTCTAATTGTTATTCTCTTAATTATTCCTCACCGGAAATTAATCCCTGACCTTTAAAATCTAGGCAAATATGATCCGTATTAAAGAAGAATGCGAGAAGCGGATATTATCTTTCAAAGTAATTCAATTTCTCTGATCCTTTCATTGAGGAATAAAAAAAGAATTTTTATTAAATATTTTAAATTTAAATCATTGATACTACAATATACTTAAGCTACATGTAAGAAATGCAGTATATTTTTGTAGCAATATTATATGCATTTACAGAACTAAAATTGCACAGCTCAGGTACTACAGATCTGTACCTAGTACTTTGTAATTCTGTGAATTTATTCCTGTAGATCGTACTATATCAGAACTAAATACTTTTAATTTTACATTACATGTTTCGTACATATTGTAGTACGATACATGCTATTGACATTTAATTCGCATATCAAATTAGAATAAATTAATTCTCCATCAAAATTACATTTTCAAAGGAAAGTTAGGTTTCATGGAATAAATAAATGATTGAAGTTTATAATATTATTTTATTTTATTATGACATTTACTAGTATTTTAATAAGGTAGCTGCTTTTATAAAATATTGCAACTCTTCAATCTATGTAAATTATACAACTTTAGTCTTGATAAGTGGGTCTTTAAAATTATATTTGAAATAATCCTCTCTTCAAAATGTACAATATATATCAATCAAATCTATATCAAATTAATGTCTTGAATATTCTAATTGATATTAATTTGATAATTTATTCCTTTGAAGTTTGTACTCTCAACTCTCCTAAATATTAGCAATATTGTAAATACCTGAACATATACTCGTACCTTCGGCTTCATCGTCGATAAGTATGCTAATTTCCCTCCTGACTAAAATATTCGCTTAAAGTTATGTAATTTAAATAAGTAAATATACTCTAGCATTCTTGATGCGTACAAGGAAGAGGAATGCTTACAGACAGAGATTTCAGATTAGATTGAATCAGAGAGAGGGAAATCAAATTGTATTCAAAGTGAAGAGATCAAAGCTAACCAAACTCAAAAGCTCGCCCTCCTTCAATCTAGTCATCCTGGGGTGGGATGGCCCCTTTCCTTTGGTCTCCTTCGTCTTCCCCCTCGCTTTACTTTCTCTGCTTTCTTCCGAACAATATCTTTTTGAAAGCCTGTCGAAATTCCGGCCTAAAAATAAACAATAAAAAAAGGGTTTCTAAAAATCCACGAATGTCATTGATTTACAATGACTTACGAGAACATTGTGTACAATATAGGGTTGCAGGTACTGAGATTAAATGTTTTATTTTAATTTTAAAATAAAATATAATTTTAATTTAAAGTATTGTATATCCAATTACCTGTTAAAATAACCAAGCCATACTGTAAGTTGAGATTTGAATGGATTTACGATTAATATAGCATAGGCTCTTAATTAGACTAATGAGAACTTACGAAATATACTCTGAACATAATCAGGCAGGTAGCATGAATCTCCACAAAGGGGTAGGATGAGAGCCATGAGGAAGAAAGGAAGCCACGAAATCACAAATGCTCCGGTAATTATGGCCAGCGTTTGAGCAGCCTTCTTCTCCCTCTTGTACTCGATCGTTTCTTTGTTTTTCCGCTTCCTTTTTGCTCTCTTTCGTTGGTTATCATCACCAGATGATATAATAGATATACTAGGAGTGGTTGGTGAGGGTGACAATGTCGTCATTGGGATTTTGAGGTGATTATTTTCATATGAAATAGAGTGAGGAAGGAGACTATGCCCAGGATTATCCTGGTCAATGATTGATTCAACAGTTGAGGGTGATGCTAGGTCACTTAAATGAGATTCTTCTTGGTCTCTTTGATTGTCAGGAGTAAGTTCAAGCTCGGGGGTAGGATTAAGATCCATATCAGTTGTGGATTGATCTCTTGAACCATTTATGTTAGAAGGGGTTAGGCTCATTGCAGAATTGCTAGGTCTATTAAAATTTGAATCATTTGGATTCAGATGAACTCGACCACCGGGTCGATGGCGGATCCTTTTACGGGCTTCTTTCCAAATCCTCCAGTAGAGAAATAGGAGAAGTAAGAGAGGAATATAGAAGGTAGCCATCGTCGCAAAAATTTGGTAAAATACATCTTGGCTGACCATACACCGTTTATCTATTTCGATCCTCTGATCAAACCCGGGATCTTTCCAGCCTAAGAGCGGTGGAAGAGAGACTCCCGCCCCCACAAGCCATATTAATAGAATCATTATATTTATGCGGGTTTTATTCCTATTTCTGATGTATTCTATATCTGTTACAGCATGGTATCTAAATATTGGACCGAGTAATAGAGAAAGTTTCTTTTTAAAAATAAAGTTTTATTAGAAAAATCTTACCGATCAATGGCAATAGCTGTAATCCGATTACAAAATCAAATTGCTTTCTTTCTTCTTTATATTATATGCTTATATAAGCTTACCTAGCAGGTGAAGAATGGAAGCTGTACAGAGTAATACGTCAGATGAGGTCCAAATATAGCAAACCATACGCCCAAGCACCCAATGCCCTACGACCTAAAACAAACAATCCGTGTGTGAAAGTGTGAAAATCCTTTTTTAAAGCAGGAAAGAAAGGAATATGTTTTAAAGGTCATCATCATCATTTGCAGAGGAACAGGACATACAAGGCAGGGAAGGGATTTACGCCATCAGAGATCAGGAGGAGAAAGATATAAAGGAAGGATTATCATGATAAAAGAGCTAAGGCTCTTTGTGGTGAGATCACCTGGATGAGATTGATGACTAACGCCCAAGAAAACTCTCACCTTGTCTTTTTTGTGTGGTAAAAACAAAATGCTATATCCGAACATATGAATTACCATTCTGAATTTCTCCTGTTGGTTCTTTGTATTTAGAGTTTGTATTTACCTTTCAAGTTTCTAATACGTAGTAGGGTTACTTTCTAAATAACTCTTTACCAATATACGTAGTACTATTGTATAAACAGAATATCTATTAGTACCCTTTTTTGAGCTATACAACATTCTCATCAAACCTATGTAATTCTATGTAGGTATGTAGGTAGACTCCGAGTTCTTAAGAGCTCCCATCAGGGAAACACTATTACTCAAATGTGCATCTGGCCGTAGTCTAGAAAGATGAATGGTATGTGAAGGGTTTTTCAAATAGGGTTAAGAATAGAATGCAAATTAGTGAATGTGAAGGAAATTCTTCATAAATCAAAATGGCTCAATGTCTACGTACTTTTTAGTAGGTACACACATAATATCTCCATTTACTCAATGTTTTTCAAGGGTTGGTCCTTTCACTGTTCAGTTTCTCCTTCCGAAACTCAACTTTTAAGTTTTAGTTTTGCCTCGGTCCTCACCTC